>CM032660.1:62080697-62106706 GCA_019095985.1 Streblospio benedicti | reverse complement strand
ATTTTTTGTAACCCCTTATCCAGTTTTTAAAATTACTCCACAAATATAACACTAGATTGTCTAACTTTACTCCCTTTTGTTAAAAAGTCCTTAGGGGGTTTTAAACAATATACCCCGTTTTTTTAAAGAAATAATCCCATTATACCCGAATCGACGGTTTTTGCAACCCATTTTGACGAGGCTACTGCAGTAGACCCGTCGTTTCCCAAGGGGGCTGTCGTGCTTGGTACTAAAGTTGTTGTTTCCCCGGGGCCGGGTACCCGGACCACGGCGGATTTCTTTTTTGGGGGAAACCAAAAGCGGTAAACGAGCCTGGCGGGGATTACACCGGAAGTCGATTTTTTAAAAAAAATTGAATTTTTAGAAATTTTGGAAAATGTTAAATTGACCTGTTTTTATCAGTATTGGCGGTCTTATTTGAAAGTAAACGTCATTGTAAAAACACCATCCCTCCCCCAAAAAAGCAAAATGCAGGTGTCAAAGCACCCGGAAAGGCAATAACAATCACAAGCCATCTCAACTCCCCGGAAGGAACCTTCCTGGATTTTACAAAGGAGTGGGGAAAAATTAAACCAATAGGAGTTGGGGGATTTGGGTTTTTTTATTTAGCAAAAAGGGGCAACTGGTGTCACCCCAATGCAGAATATGTCCTCAAAATGGAGCCTCATGGAAGGTTTCTGTAAATTTGGCTTTTTATCAAAGGTTGCTAAACCAGACTTAAAAAAGTCATGGATGGCACCCCCAAGTTAAAATTTTGGGAATCCCCAAATTATTGCAAGGGTTACATGAAAAAAAAAAAAGAAAAAATAGATTCATGGTAAGGGAAACATTTGGTACTGATCTTAAAAAAATTGTTTGGGGAAAATGGAAAACATTTCCAAGGAAAAGTTATCCAATGGGCTTCAACTTTTAATGCTTGAATACATTCACAGTAAAGAATACTGTCATGCAGATATAAAGATCAAATATATTATTGGGTTATGCAAATCAAGTCAAACCAAGTGTTTCTATGATTTTGGGCAGCATATAGGATCCCCGTTGAGGGAAAGCTAAACCCAGGTAAAAGTGATCCAAGTGGAAACACAATGGCACCATTGAATTTCGCCGAGATGCTCATGTTCAAACCCCCTAAAAGTGGGGGAGATTTAGAAATATTAGCATTTGTTTGTTGCAATGGCTTTGGGGAAAAACCCAGGGGAGGATGTTGATTGGAATATGCAGAGGGAGAAAAGATATTTTAATATTCCCACTTTGATGACAAATGGGGGGAGAAACCTTAAAATACAACTTTTCTGCAGTAAAACCAACTCAATATGAAGATGAACCTGATTATGAATGTGTGTTTGGGGATGGGGTGAAAAAAAGGGGTTTTTTGATGATGGTAAACTTGATTTTAAGCAGTGCTTCAAAGACAAAGCATCAGCAAAAAAAACCGACGCCAAAAGGTAAAAGGAAAGAAAGCAGCTATTTCAGAATCTGAAGAAACGGGAAACAAGATGAAGAAGCGGTGGCACAAAAAGAAAGTATCTCCAAAAAAAGTCGCCAAACAAAAGCAAAGGGTCAACTTGTTCAACCCGAATCGACATTCCCAAAAGCTGCTAAGAAAAAAACAACCGTGAAAGGGAAATCACACAAAGAAAAAAAAGGGAATAGATGTTTTATTTTGAATCGAAATGAAAATTTTGTTGACAAATGGCAGGAAGAAAGGCCGCCCCCTCCCCAAAAAAAGAAGAAGTGGATTGCATCACCAAAAAAATTTTAAAACCAAAAACCAAAGCTGAAGTAGGGTGTCAAACATCACCATGGTTAAAGGGACTTAAAGAAGCAGAAAAGGGGAGTTTGTTTTTGACATTTTGTATAAATGATGAAATTTTCTTACCAAAAAAAAATTTTAATGAGAATTATAACCTTCAAAAGGGGTTTTTTTACTTTTGGTAACGATTTAACGTTGAAATTAACATCATTATTAGACTTAAAAGTTGGTGGAATGGAAAGTTAAATACAAATGTATAAATTTTCCAAAAAATTGTTCATAGGGGTGACCTGATATTTAAAAAGATTGAATATCCCAATCAAAGTTGTAACTTTTTAACCGCTGTGCAGAAACATTGATTTCATCCTTTTTCTTTTGAAATTTATCTGACAGAAAAAATGGAAAACATGTGGACTAGACAAAACACCAAGGTGATTTTTGTTGAATTATCATTTTATTTTAAGTTTTTCCCCGTAAGATTCTTAGAGACCATCTGTGAAACTAGGATTTGTGGCCATGATTTCATCTTCCCCAAAGGATTTCCCACCTGGTTGAAAGTTTTAGGAACCCTGTTGTCGAACCACAGAGAAAGTTTTGGAAAAACAGTGGTTCGGGAAAAACCCCTGTGATAATTTTTGTTGTTTAAATTGACATCATGTTTAAACTTCATAAATGTACATTACATAATTCCAACAAGATGAACCCATTCAAAGTTAAATGATGAGGGAAACGTAAACTGAACCAAGGCAAAAATAATTATTAACAAGATAAACAGAATTGGCAAATATAAAACGTTAGCAGCCACACATGTGCAGTAACCCTCGTCCCAGCAACAGTGACACTGGCAAAGATTTTTAGTAACCCTCGTCATCTCATGTTTTTAAAATTGACTACCACATAATATCAACACTAGATTGTCTCAACTTTACATCCCATAAATATAGTTAAACAGATAAACTATATGCGTGATCATTAAACAATACCTACCCTGTTTGTTTAAAGCCACAATATCCTAATTCATACCCGAATCGACAGGTGTTTGCACGGCCATATTGACGAGGTCTACTGCAGTAGACCTCGTCATGTTTACCACAGTAGTTTCGTCGTGCGTCTGGTACTGAGTTGCTGATCTCCAACGAGTACTGTAGTAGCCTCGGACACACAGGCTGGTTATGATATCTTGGTTGGTGGCAACCACACAAGATTCTGGATGATCGAGACTAGTACTGTAGGACTTACACCCGGAAGTCGCATATTTTAAAAATTGAACTTTTAGAAATTTGTAAGAAAATGTTAAATTGACCTGTTTTTATCAGTATTGGCAGGTCTTATTTGAAAGTAAACTGTCATTGTGAAATACACTATCACCATGCCGCCAAAAAAGCAAAATGCAGGTGTCAAAGCAGCCGGAAAAGGCAATAACAATCACAAGCTTTCATCTCAACTGCCCGAAGGAACCATTCTACAGGACTTTACAAAGGGAGTGTGGAAAATTGGGAAACCAATAGGAGTTGGTGGATTTGGGCTTCTTTATTTAGCAAAAAGTGGTGCAACTGGTGCCGTCACTCCCAATGCAGAATATGTCCTCAAAATGGAGCCTCATGGCAATGGACCCCTGTTCTGTGAATTGGCTTTTTATCAAAGAGTTGCTAAACCAGACTTAATAAAGTCATGGATGGCATCCCGCAAGTTGAAGAGTCTTGGAATGCCCAAATTCATTGCAACGGGATTACATGAAGAAAAAAAAAAAAAATAGATTCATGGTAATGGAGCGATTTGGTACTGATCTTCAAAAAATTGTTTGAGGAAAATGGCAAAACGATTTCCAAGGAAAACAGTTATCACAATCGGCTTACAACTTTAGAAGTGCTTGAATACATTCACAGTAAAAGAATACTGTCATGCAGATATCAAAGCATCAAATATATTATTGGGTTATGGCAAATCAAGCTCAAACCAAGTGTTTCTAGTAGATTTTTTGGCTTAGCATATAGGTATACCGTTGATGGAAAGCTAAAGCCAGGTAAAAAGTGATCGAAGTGGAAACACAATGGCACCATTGAATTTACAAACCCGAGATGCTCATGATGGTGAACCCCTTCACGTAGAGGAGATTTAGAAATATTAGCATATTGTTTGTTGCAATGGCTTTGTGGAAAACTGCCATGGGAGGATAAGCTAAGTGATTGCGAATATGTTCAGAGGGAGAAGAATAAGTATATGTCTAATATTCCCACTTTGATGACTAAATGCTTTCCTGGTGGAGAAAAACCGTTAGAAATACAACTTTTTCTGCAGTACGTAAACCAACTGCAATATGAAGATGAACCTGATTATGAATGCTGTAAAAAGATATTGCGTGATGGGCTGAAAAAGCTTGGCTTTATTGATGATGGTAAACTTGATTTCTCAAGCAGTGCTTCAAAGACTAAAGCATCAGCAAAAAGAACCGTTACGCCAAAAGGTAAAGGAAAGAAAGCAGCTATTTCAGAATCTGAAGATGAAACGGAATCAGATGATGAAGAATTGTGCGGTGGCACAAAGAAGAAAGTATCTGCCAAAAGAAAAGTGACGCCAAAACGAAAAGCAAGGGGTCAATCTTGTTCAGACTCAGAATCTGACATTCCAAGAGCTGCTAAGAAAAAAGCACCAGTGAAAGGGAAATCTACACAAAGAAAAAAGGCAATAGATGTTTCTGATTCTGAATCTGAAGATGAACACATTGTTCGTTTGACAAATGGCAGGAAGAGAGTCGCGTCACCTCCTGCAAAAAGAGCAAGAAGTAGGATTGCATCACCAAAAAATTGTAAAACCAAAAAACCAAAAGCTGAAGTAGGATGTCAAACATCACCATGGTTAAAGGGACTTAAAAGAAGCAGAAAGGGGAAGTAGTTGGGGTTTTGAGCTTGACATTTAGTATAAATGATGAAATTATTCTTACGCAAAAAAATGCATTTTAATGAGAATTATAACCTTCAAAAGTGGTTTGTTCTTACTTACTGGTAATGTACGATTTAACGTTGAAATTAACATCTATTATTAGACTTACAAAGTTGGTAGGAATGGAAAGTTAAATACAAATGTATATATATGTAATTTCCAAAAAGTTGTTCAATTTATGAGGGTGTGAAGCCTGTATATTTCGGTATCAGATTAGATATATCACAATGGCAAAGTTGTAACTTGCTAGACCGCTGTGCAGATCATTGCATTTCATCACCAACTTAAAGTTGGCTTTTGAATGTCCTATCTGACAGAATAGAATGTTGAATCGATGATGTGTACATAGACTGATAATCACTCAAGGTGATTTTAATGTTGAATTGATCATTTTATTTTAGAAGTTTTTTCCCTGTAAGATTCTTAGAAGACCATCTGTGAAACTAGGATAAATTTAGTGGACACATGATTTCATCTTCCACAATTCAAGTAAGTTACCTACCTGGTTGACAGTTTCAGGAACGGCTGTTGTCTGAACTGCACAGAGAGGTTTTGAGAATACAACAGTGGTTGCTGAAAATGTCAACTTGCTAGATAATTTTTTGTTGTTGCGAAAGTTGACATCATGTTTAAACTACATAAATGTAGTACATAATATACATAGTTCCAACAAGATGAACCCATTCAAAGTTAAATGATGTATTTAGTTTGCGGACTGTAAGTTATTCAAATGAGATGCCATATTGGTACATTGCTCATATTTTTTCAACCTTTAGATCTTAAATATTATGTCTATTCCATATGTTGTTTTGTATGATTGTATTTGTTGTAAATATGTTTAGATTAACAATTTCAAAATTTATTTTTTAATGTGTGACAACATTTTTTGGACTGAACTGCAAATGGACTGATATTGAATATTTAGTACTAAACCACCATAACATTCAACATTATTATTATTATTATCATTATTATTGTAATTGAACTCTACATGTAAGAATGAAGCAAGAAACAATTTGTAGAACAGCAGGTTGATTGTCACTAAATAAAATTTAAAAAATTTAAAAAAAAATAAAAACAAAAAAACTGGATTATTTCGTGGCTATTAAATTTTGCGAATTTCATCTATAAATTATTTTGTGTCTATTTAATTTTGCGATTTTGGTCGATCCTGGAAATATTTCTACTCCCGGAGTTACCCCAACATTTTTACACCGGTGAACACAGTTGATATCTATGTACTAGAGGACAACAAATTATAGTTTTCCTTTGCATGATGTATAATACACCGTAATTAATTAATGATTTACCCGTCGGTTAAGGTGCCAGTCTATAAGATCGAACTACATTGAACAATTTATATATAGCAATTTATTGCAGCATATCTTAGATGACGGACTTGTAAATAGTGTATCAATACAAAATGAATTCATACAATGTTCTCGCACAAGGGTGTCATAGTCTCTGTCACCCCCCCCCTTTTTTTTACATATTTCATAAATTTTAATATTTTTCTGTATTGGATAAAAAAATAACATAATTAGGATCATGATGAATAGTGAGTTTGAAACAACCATACAAAAAAATTAAACTCAATAAATACTTGCACACTAAACTTGTCATCCATTTCATATCTACACCTTTACAATACAAGAATAAAGGAGAGTGTAAGCAAATATTACTGCCATTTGACAGCTTGACATTAATCATGCACCATCATTTTTCATTGATAAAAAATATGCGGCTGAAATATTGGTGCATATATTCACCCTGTATGGCTACCTAAGTGCCAGACCAGTGGTGTTCCAAACGTAATCATTTTCAGATAAATTGATCCATATCATACATCCCACATAGAGAAAAAAGTTTGTATGTATGGCTGTATCCTCTTATCACATTCTGTTATGTATGTATTGGAACTGTCTTCTGGTAGGAATGTCTTCTGGTAGAATGTCTGTGATATAATCACGTTCAGAATATCCAAATGAAGTTATCAATTAATGTCTGAGAACACAACACATTAAGTAGTTGGCTACATTGACATTAGTCCATCATAAACCCTGTGCTTAGTATTGCGAACACTATAGTTAGCAAGTCACATAAAGAGAGATTCCATGATATAATCTGTGGCAGTAAATGAAGGAACCGTCACATATAATAGTAAATAAACCAGTGAAATGTTTAACATTTACCAGTTTTACAAGAACTCATACATTAACATTCAACACATGCATGTCACAATATATTTAAAAGCCATATTTTGACAGTAATCAGTTATCAAAGTTTCTACCTCTACAGAAATGAAAACATTGAGCATCCAAAGAGATGTATAACAAGACATGAAATAGTTACTCTCATTCATTAACAAAGATATTCAAATTTGAAAGAACACATTGACAAGTCACCATATATAAGCATACATTCATGAAAATATGAAGAATCTTTAACAAAGCCATCTCAAGTTAAGTTGATAAATCTTATGCATACGAACCCTGTGCTTAATTTGTGCATAACAAATCTAGTTTGAACGGGACCATACAAAAAAAATTCTTAGAAAATTATAAGTTAAACTTATCATCCATAGGGCACAAAATCTTTAGCAAGTTAAAGCTTAAAATAATGCGTTCCATTTCTTTGCAGAGATTACATGTACCATCATTTTCGATGATTTAATGGCGGCAGAAAGAAATATTGCTGCATATATTAGAAGATGGACTCTAATGTGAAGTGGTGTTCTTGAGCAGAGTTGATGAGATGAACATACAACATTCCATGAGATAAAGTTTGTAAGAATGCTGGTACTTATCCCTTTGTTAAGTTTTGGAACCACCTTCTCTATAATGTCTGTGATATAATCAAGTGCACCAGAATACCGACCTGGTTATCAATTAATGTCTGAGAATCTAGTCTTCACAACGTCAATGGGTGAGGCACAGTCCATCATAAACCCTGAAGTTTATTACCAACACAGGACAAGTCAATGGCAAGAGAATTTGTCGGAAATAAAAGCATGGTAAATGAAGGATAGCCTCTTTGATGAGATCATACGAGTGAGGTGTTATAATTAATTAATGATTTACCCGTCTATAATATCATTCAACACATTGAACAATTTATCCAAATAGCAATTTTTGACAGTAATCAGCGTATCAAAGTTTGACTCTACAGAAATGAAAAATTGTGTATCAATACAAAATGAAATTCATACTCTCATTCATTAACAAGGGATATTCAAATTTGAAAAACACATTCAAGTCAACCTATTTTTTTACATGTCATAAATTTTTAATATCTTTCTGTATTGGATAAAAAGATAACATCTTATGCTACATCAGATTACATAATTAGGATCATGATGAATAGTGAGTTTGAAACAACCATACAAAAAAAATTAAACTCAATAAATACTTGCACACTAAACTTGTCATCCATTTCATATCTACACCTTTACAATACAAGAATAAAGGAGAGTGTAAGCAAATATTACTGCCATTTGACAGCTTGACATTAATCATGCACCATCATTTTTCATTGATAGAAAATATGCAGCAGAAATATTGGTGCATATATTCACCCTGTATGGCTACCTAAGTGCCAGGCCAGTGGTGTTCCCACGTAATCATTTTCAGAGTTGATCCATATCATACATCCCACATAGAGATAAAGTTTGTATGTATGGCTGTATCCTCTTATCACTTCTGTTATCCTTGGGAACTGTCTTCTGGTAGAATGTCTGTGATATAATCACGTTCAGAATATCCAAATGAAGTTATCAATTAATGTCTGAGAACACAACACAAGTAGCTGGCTACATTGACATCAGTCCATCATAAACCCTGTGCTTAGTATTACGAACACTATAGTTAGCAAGTCACATAAAGAGAGATTCCATGATATAATCTGTGGCAGTAAATGAAGGAACCGTCACATATAATATCCCATGGTGGACAGCGAGTTCTGGGACCCGCCGCCGCCTGGCACACTCGACACGTCTGTCAGCGTGTCGTCGGTGAGATGAGATGAAACAAACAACGACGACTTGTGTGTTACCGACAGGGAGAGATCTGATTGGCTATGGTTGACCTCTGACCCAGGTTTGACCTTTAGCCGGTCGGGTTCATTGGCTGACTCATGCTGCTGTTGAGTTTTGCTGGAGACGAGACTTTTATGGGCAGTTTTATGGGCAGTAGTTGCCGCCGATGATGGACACACGATGATGGAACATGGCGCCGTCTTAGCCCATATGGCTGACGTGACGCAGGTCTTTCTCTGGGTTTCCGATCATGGACTGATCGAGACGCTTACTCGTTCTCGAAGACTTCCTCGACGATTCTTTCCTGTTGATCTTGAGTCTGCACGCGGCGGGGCTTGGTCCCGTCTTCACCTCCATGTGTACGTGTATGGCGCCTACTGATACATGATATGCGGCACAAATGCAACCTCATAATGCCCCTCATAACCGTTAGCAGGAACCTCCTAATTTGACCTCGGCTGTGAGAAAGATGAAGCGCTTGTGAGCCAGTGATTGCAGTCTGAAAAAACAACAACATATATTTTTATACTATTATTCTCACGAGAATTCCGAAATTGCAGCATTACTTAATTTACAAAAGGTTATACTAATCTATTGGATGTGCATTGTTTTGTAATAAGTAGTATTAGTTTGTTTCGACATTTTATTGTTTTCCTTAAAGGGAAAAGAAAAGAAAACGTGTAGAGATGGGCGGATGACAAAGAGATTATTTGTCACTAAATCTTTGAGATGATGCATGATGTTAGGCTGCAAATTATAACAAGCCGCAAATGTAACCGGTTATGTTTTGCGTTAACGTAAATTGTAACCACATCTCCGAAAATGGTCTAGCTGACACAAAATGTATCCACTGACGTAAATTGTATAAGCCGGTCATGTGTATGCCGGGAGGACCTACTCACCAAACTCTTGCACCTCAGAAGTCGTGTTTCGGCTGATACAAGGAACATTCTTGATGATTATGTCGGCTTATACACAACACTGGGTTTACAGCATGGGTCGTGGAGTGCCACGGCTCCTGCCAACCGCCACGTTACTTTTTATGCGCATCGTGACACGTGACGGAAACGAACCAATGGCTGTTTACCTGTTAAAAACCACAGAATTGGTACATTTTTATTTGAGACAAGATGGATTTACATGTTGACATGAGTGAAGTAGTGTATGCGATGTGTAGAAAGCATCATTGTTAGTCGAGACATCATAGGGTGCATACAGAAGAAACTAAGGCATCATTCACAATGATGTCACCTGATTTTCAGCCATTTTATCTATCCCCCGATCCCGTTGTCACCTTTCATGAACTTTGCAGTAACCCCCCCCCCACACACACACACACTCTACCCCCACCCCACCTGGTAAGTTGACGTAATCTAGTAGATATATCACAACTCACAAAAGATGTCAGAAAGTAAGTTCAAATACTATCAAATAACGACAACTTTTTTTCAAAAGATGACATCAACCAAGTGCTAACCCCCCCCCCAATCCCCTGTCAACCTTTGTCATCTTTCGCTACCCCCCCCCTCCCTCCAGCCTCCTGCCGGTGACGTCATTTCTGAATGATCCCTAACTATGATATAAATGTTAACATACTACGTAACTAACTTGATAACGTAAGGGATGTACATTTTGTCAGGCTCTGCAAAAGTTGAATAGTGTTCTCTTTTTATATGGACCACCCCCTCCCCCCAAAAGTGGAAACATCAGATGTGACATAATCGAAGAATATCTACACAGTGTTTTGCGATATTTATTCAAATATTACTTATATATGCCATAAAATAATATCTATCATATACTGCTATGTATCTTTTTTTAAATGCCACATTTAAATAGTAAATAATGAAATTCTGCTATGAAAAGTTTTAGCGCGGGAGATGAAATATTAAACCCACAAAAGAGTGGAATATCCAAAGCTTGACCGAAACCCCCTCTCCCCCTAAGTGGAACAATATTCCACCTTTGCAGTGTACACCATCCCTAACGTAATACGTTCGTGCACGTACTGTCCGCCTCCGAGCTCCCGGAACCACCTGCTGCCGAGGGAGCCGCAGCTGAGGCGGCGGCGGTGGCGGCGACGACGCAGGATGGGGTCGGGAGATGCAGGCTCTGAAAACACGCACCAACGTGGAAATGTGAGTGTTTTTATACTTACTTAGTATCATTACACAGTTCTTCATACCTGCTTTATAACCCAATCCAGAGTCCTAAATATTTTATTTTAAAATTTCTTAACTTATTCGGTTTAACGTTCCGACAAGAAAATGTCCTCTTCAGAAACTCTTCTCTTGAGTTTCTGATGAGGACATTTTCTTGTCGAAATGTTAAACTGAATAACTTTAAGAAAATAAAAATAAAATATTTAGGACTTATTAGCAGGTATGAAGAACTGTGTATTGATATTAAATAAGTATGAGAGGACCTGCTGCAGCTCAACTATTAAACCTTGCAAACGTGAGTGTTTTCTCTCTTAGCAGCTATGCTCCCCGGTACTACATCCAGAAGTTGATGCTCAAGGCCACGCCCAATAAGGAGGGCCAGGTCTTGCACACTGAGCGCTACACCCTCTGCCATGCCAGGCTGAACCATCTTCACTGACCTTTGGTCACGCCCGGTAGCAAAATGGATCTCACGATATTTCCAGGCACCCTGAGGGAACGATCATAAATAATGATACCGGGGGGGGGGGGGGTCGTCCAAAAAGGTGGGGATCGTCCAACTTTTCTGATACCCTTTGTGGGGGTCGCTGAACGTTTTTCTTATCACGCTACGGTATTTTTTTTTTTTTTCAAATATTTTCTTTTAGCAATTCAAGGACTATATGGAGGACTTTTTCTTTAGCGGTTCAGGGGGGGAGGGTGTCACTCAACCTTTTAAAATGTTGATGGGGGGGTCGGTTAACTTTTTCTTTGCGCCCCCTCCCCCCAAAAAAATTCAAAAAATGGACGACCCCCACCCCCACCCCACCCCAGTATCCTTATTTATGATCGTTCCCTAAAGGCCGCCAGAGATTACACCTAGCACATCTGTTCACTAGTCCAACACTGTGCTAAAACTGGTACCTCCGACTTCACTGACTCAGATGATGATGGGAACCGGCATAGACTTACACTTGTAATATTCCCGCTGATTGACTTGTTAAAACATAGACACAGTTACTCTGTATAAAACGCAATACTACAAAGGAGAATAAAATAAGGAGTTACCATTCTCCATAAATTAGTAACTACCGTTTTTATTTCAGGAGTTACCGTGATCCTTCCAATGGAGTTACCGTTCTGTCGATTGGTAACTTTAATGTACGATTTATCTTCATCATCTCACTTATATATACGATTTATGTATCTTAAATGTGTCCTACGTTGTACTCTATACACTAGATGGTAATTTGGCATAAAAGGTTGTGTCAATAGCTGAAAAAATACGTAGTACATACATAGCATCTCCGAATTACGAAATTCCGTCATTATAACGTCACGGAGAACGGCACTTTTTTCGGTTCCAAGGGGCGTTATTGTGGTCTATAGCAAATTTATATATACGCCAGATCATTGGTGGTATTGTTGCCTCTCTATATCTTCCTCAATTCCCTGAGGAGCATACACCACCAATCATGTTAAGGGACGGTGCAATATTTAGCAGGCAGTGGGGACCGGTGCATATGGAAAAAAGCTTGTTTGAAAAAAAAGGTCTTGTCCCCTGGTGGTACGACGAAAAAAAAAACTGATGCTTCATGACCTCTATTCATAAAAAAAAGTCTGCATCCCCTCCCATGAATATTCGTGTGATTAAGTTGTACCGATTCGCTCACGTGCACGTCGAGGTGGAATTTCAGCAGCTGAAAAAAAGTGCATGTCCCATGCCCAACGAGAATGAAAAATCATCCGGTCCCCCTACTTTGCACCTTGAAAAGTACCTGTCCCTCTACCAAATGCATCGGTCCCGCCTCCCTGGTAAATATTGCACCGTCCCTAACAGAACTTTACATGTTAACGTAAATATGCTTGTTCATTCACTGTTATGTGCTCTAACAACTTCATATTCACGCCAGGTCATTGGTGACATCCCTGTCCCACTATATCCTCCCTAACTCCCTGAGGAGCATACACCACCAATCATGTCAACAGAACTTTGCACGTGAACCTAAATATGCTTGTTTAAAGTTGTAATTCATCGGTGTATTGGGCTACGGCGATTTCATATCCATGCCAGGTCATTGGTGGCAGCCTTGTCTCACTATATCTCCCTCAGTTCCCTGAGGAGCATACAAAATGTTGCAACCAGTACAGACGTACTTATCACCCACGTTAGCATTCACTCACATAGCCTGTAAGTAGTTAGCAGTGTGCAACCTGCTAGAAATTAATCAGCTCAGCATCATGGGTAGCCTGCATTATAACACTAACACATACATGTAGATGCAGGTCTGAAAGAGGCCATTCTCTTATGTTTAGTTTAAAGATATTTCAATTTTTAATGGAATTGGATTCTGCGTGGCCAAAATGCGACATGACATATACAAATTCATTCACACGGGGAAGACAAACTGGTAAATATACAGACAAATACACGTATAGAACAAAACAAACGATTGCAATTACACACTCAAACCATAATCAAAATAGTGTACATTGTACCTTCAACAAGATGAGCATGTTTACGGAGAGGAAAAAATCCAATTATAAAAATGACACATGAACAAGTAGACGAGGATAAATGATCATGAGATAATAATCAAATTCTTATACATTACTACAGATACTTTACAATGGGTTTAAATTATTGAAGATGTATTTCCTAACGATCTATATAGGTTTCCCAACCCCTATTTTACGTGAACGCCCGTTTACTCCTCTGTAGACTACACTGCAAGCCATGCCCCTGCCGAGGCGGATACTTACGTGCGATGACTTGGTTCGCGCCCGCCACGGCGGCCAGACCGGCGTGGATGCGGGCGTCGTCCCCGTGGGTGAACAGGTCCCGGGGCAACACCTGGGGATGAAGGGAAAGTTAGTTGTTACAGTGTCGTGTATGTCATGGTTTCATAGTTTGTTAAAGTGTTGTGTATGACATGTTAAATGTGAAATGTAAATGTGGTGGTTTATAGTCCTGATCCAAGTCTTGCTTATGACTTTACAATTTACACAAGGTCATTGGCTTACGTGGTGATCATCAATTGATCATTTATCATATGTTTGCACTAGGATTATTAATAATCCTAGTTTTGCATCGGTAGCACATTCAACACCCAATGCCAATCACTCACACAATCACTCACTCACTCTTTCAGCTAGCCCAATGGCATTACCTAATTAACGTGTCGATGCCACAGACCAGTGTGCAACTTCTTTAGGGATGAGTTTGCTAATAAAGGATTTTTTTTTTACTTTGACTTTAATGCAAGCCGACTTAATGTCGGCTCCCTCAAATACTGTAAATCTCTCGAGCAAGCAAAGAAAGTTGCTAGCTAATGCAAAATGTGCATTGGTTCTACATAAACAATGGCCCCGTAAGTGATGATTGACTCCCGTTCCACATTCTATTATTGTCTATTATTCACTGCAAAACGTTAATCATGAAGGTGCTTACAGTCACTGTGACATATCCTAGATATGGGACAGCTAGGGTTGCTCCTACGAGATTTTTGTTACATAAATGTAAATGTGAATGTAAATGTGGTGGTTTATAGTCGTGGTCCAAGTTTTGCTCTCACGAGTTTACAATTTACACCAGGTCCTTGGCCCACTTATTGATTTTCAATTGATCATTTCTCATATGCTTGCATCGGCTGCACATTCAGCGCACAATGCTAATAACTCACTCACTCCTTCAACCCAATAACCTGTACCTAATTAACGTGTAGGTGCCACGGATTGCTTGCGCAACACCCACCACCAGACCCGATCAGGAATCGAACCCACATAAATGGATAATGCATTTCAGACAACTCCACATGGACCAATCTTCATCAGAGCTTCCAAGTGAAGGATTTTTTTTACTTTGACATTAATTAAAGCCGACTTAATGTCGGCTCCCCAAATTTTAGACTCTTTTGAGCCACCAATAAAAGTACTGCCAGAGTTCGTAGAGAACATGAATAAATACAGCTGAATCATTTAAATATTGGATGTTGTTATCTTGTTTAGTATAT
Organism: Streblospio benedicti; assembly: GCA_019095985.1. Lineage (NCBI taxonomy): Eukaryota > Metazoa > Annelida > Polychaeta > Spionida > Spionidae > Streblospio > Streblospio benedicti. Next base: position 62,091,826 of record CM032660.1, on the reverse strand, counting down.
CGCTAAATCAAAAACCTATTTCAATTCTTGGTATTTCTCTTCACATATTATATGAATATTTGCATACAATTTGCTCTGATACAATAGACACTTTATCCAAATAAACAAATATATTTTTCTGAAATTTCAAACCTAGTCATAACGCAAACGAATCGCTTGCTCGTGTGACTATTGCAAGTATAGAGAAGTATTTTCTAACCTTTATGACATTCTTATCTGATGTAGTAGTACTTGTTAGGGGGGGGGGGGGATATAGGAGGGTATATTAGGAGAAAGCTTTCAGCATATGGAGAGCTCATGGAATGAAACAAAAACACGCATTTTGCTTCATTTGAAGTGACACAATTGATCTTTGTAAATCACTGTTCAGTTCCATATCAAGGGTATGTAGACTTAAATCCGTCAAGAATTTTGCCAATATCTATTTATGGGGCCGCCCCAGGTTGTTAGTGAGGGAATGGTGAAGAAGAGCAAACAATGGTGATAAATATGGTAGGGGGGTCTGGGTGCATGCTCGCCCAGGGAAATTTTGTGTGCCCACATGTGCAATCTGAGCCATTTTCTGCATCAATATTTATTATGTGCTTCCGTGGCCGAGTGGATAGGGAGTTGGAGTCGTGACCAGAAGGGTTCGATTCCCAGTGACCTGGTGTAAATATGTAAAGTCGCTAGAGCACAATAACAGTGAATTGCGACTATAAACAACCATATTTACCACATTTATATTTATATATGACTGTCTGTAATTTCAAATATATAAATCTTTTTAAACACATTGAGGATGGGTCTGAACCTTCAAAACCTTATCCTACCACCCAGCCCAGATACTTTTTTGCAAAGCCATTATAAATATGAATACTCTGATATTGGCCTATTGAAGCTCTGGAGGTCAACTGTCTAAGCATTTACTGAGCGCTCACACTCAGTATTGGAGTGTATACGTGCCAGTTTGAGCCGTGTAAAAATGTCGAGGAACAGGTAACTGTTATATTACTTTTAAATTACAGGTTTTAATCAGATAGATGTAAATGTAAATCCGGTGGTTCATAGTTGTGATCCAAGTCTTGCTCTCACGAATTTACATTTTACACCAGGTCAGTTGCACACTTTTGCTAATTACTCACACAATCACTCACTTACTCTTTCAACTCAATGACCTGTACCTAATTAAAGTGTAGATGCCACAGAGCTATGTGCAACTATTTAGGTATGAGTTTGCTCAAAACCCAATAACAGAGCCAACTGGCAAGTGAACCCACGACCTTCTGGTCACTAGTCTAACTGCCCATTCAATCAGCCAAAGAAGCACATTTGGTAGATGCTGTAGAAACCAAACATTGGCTGGAGGATTGGCACGATTATGAAGTGTTTGATATCATATTGACCGACAACGCAATACAATGTGGTCCTTATTGTGTGTTCGAAACCTCTCCTATTCAACAAAGGTAGCATAAACTATGTTCCATGTTCCACTTTTTTTACCCCATGTTCCATGTTCCACTATTTTTTTACCCCATGTTCCATGTTCCACTATCCTGTGGCACCCCCCCTCCTTCTTAGAGCGTAATATGACTTTTGATATTCATGCCACAACACTGTTCTTGAAATGTGCGTACGTGTACCTTATATATCAATGCTAGAAAAAGGAATAGTTGACATTTGCACAATCATAGGCAGATCCATGGGGGTGGGGGGCGCATGGGGCGCACATCCCCCTTTTCCCACCAAAATACTTAATTTTTGTAGAGTTTTTTACACGTCCGCCATCGACCGCGCGTACAAAACCCATGAAATCCTTTAAGTGTGCTCCCCTTTCCCCCCAAACCTGGATCTACCACTACACAATTAAAATGAGATTCAAAAACTAGTTCTATTATAGTGTTTGTCACCCTCTCACCTGCATTGGGGGGTTGATGTGGATGGGAGGGGGCACATGGAGCACAGCGGGCACGGGGGGCGCTGCGAGGTTGAAGGCCACGCGGCGACGCCTGGACACAGCATCGTCCTGATCAGTGGAGGTGTTGATGGAGAGGATGGAGTCGTCGGAGGTGGTGGAGGTCGTGATTGAGGTGTTGGATGTGGTGAAAGCAACAGATACGGCTGAAGCAGCATCAGCGACACCAGCAGCAGCGGAGGTGGACGGAGTGACGTCGTCGATGGCAACAGGGACGGCGGAGTCAGTGGCGTCAGCGGGGGTTGCTATGGCAGCGGAGACGGCGGTGTCAGCGGAGGTGAAGGGGCCATCAGCGTTCTGCCTGCAAAATACAATCAATTCTACTTTTTCAGAATTAAATTACAGACAACCCTCTCGTATCTCTGATACTTATAAGTCATCCTATTTGTAAATGTACATGTAGGTTGGAATTCATAATTTATAATGCAAGTTAGAATCACTATGTAAATCCCAACACTATCATCATGCCATCCATGCTGTAGACATTTGCTGACAACTTTTTTGAACTATCAGCATCTGCATCTTTATGATATCATCATCATCATGCTCAAAAGCATCTTGATTATAATCTTTTTAACATAATCTTCATCACTTTATCAATATAAGCTGTTGCTATTTAAATGTGTTTGTATGTAATCTATGTCAATATTATCAATAGTAAACTCCTCCTGCCTTATGGGGTGGATAGAGTCGACCGTGTCCACCGTCCTACAGAGGCCGCGTGCCCACTGGTAGGCCTTCTCAAAGCTGCAACACAAACCATACCAAACTAAATAACCAAACACGACAATACTCTTGTCCTTTGAAGTGAGCTTTTTACACAACTATGTACCCTCGTACTGTCATATTATCTTTGACCTGTAACAAAGTAGAACAAAATTTGAAAAAAGATGTTGCGTTTTTGATGAGCTGTCACCAAATTGAAACAGACGCTTGAAAACTCTAAGGATGATTTTTTTTTCACACAAAAATATGAAAAAGGAAAACCCCATTTCCGTTTATATATCACCTCCGCACACCACGACAAACCCGACCCCAGGCTATGCTGTGATTGTATAGGCCGAGTGTTTTTTTTTTTTTTTTTTTTTTTAATAAAGAGCAAATTAATTAGAGTATACGTAATTACACTTAACAAATAGGAATACTTACACCCAGAGTGGCATTATCACATGAAAAATACAGACACAATATGCACAACAAATATATTATTTTCAGAAAATTGAATAGAATTAGTTTGTCGTCTACTAGATTGCTGCTAATTGCAATGAACTGACGTTCAGCGTTGCTGTAGGAACGTTTAACGTTAAGATTCGCGGAATGGTCATCTCTTTCGTGTTACTGCTTTCTAACGTAAACGCACAACGTAGCCTCACTATATACCAGGAATTATGCCTCGACAGAATCTGGCATCAACCACATTAGGATCAGGTTGGCATAACTTGTTTGGATCGAAATAGGCTGTATATTGAAGTTTCAAAGACATTTGACATATTATTACCGTTAAGTGTAAAGCACTGCCATCCGATGAAACCAAGAGGACGTCCCGTTTTACCAGACAAAGCCCAAAGTCGGATGCTCTATACATTGTTAGAGCAGTGTATTAACACGGATTGGGAGAGTGATTCACAAAGCAAAATTAAAATTACTTCATTGTAAGAAAAGGAACCAACTCTGTGAAGTTCACTGTTGTAATCATTCAATATGCATAACAAATATATTATTTATAAGATTAGAGAGTGAAAATGGAGAACTTTGCGCTTGTTACTGTCCGTGGAGTCGGCGCCAGATCCTCGAACAACAAAATGATGCGGCCTTCAGCTGTGTCCACTCTGTCTGCGGCACCAAACCAGACATTCGCACGCTGTGATCAGCCACCGCCCGGCAAAGATGCTTCTTTGGGTGTCAAGTTCATCAGTGCTGGGACTGCGGCTTGCATTGCTGACATGACCACATTCCCCCTCGACACCGCCAAAGTCAGATTACAGATTCAGGGTGAGGGGCTGGCTTCCTCACTTGTGAGTGCTGCATCTCGCCGTACAGGGCGGGCTTTTGCCTCCGCTGTAGGATATAACCAAACGTACGGTGGTCTGCTGAGCACAGTTGCAACCATATCCAGGGAAGAAGGTGTCCGTGCCCTCTACAGTGGTCTCGTTCCCGGTCTTCAGAGGCAGATGGCATTTGCGTCGGTGAGAATTGGACTGTATGACGTAGTGAAGCAGGGATACAGCAATCTGCTGCAAGTTGATCCCAGCCAGAAGAACATTGGTCTGCGTATGCTAGCAGGCATTACCACTGGTGGGGCAGCTGTGCTGGCCGCTCAGCCTACAGATGTGGTGAAAGTGCGCATGCAAGCACAATGTCGTGCTGCTCCCAGATACAATGGATGTGTTTCGGCCTACCGAACCATTGCCATAGAAGAAGGAGCAAGAGGATTGTGGAAAGGTTGCTTGCCAAATATTTCCCGTAATGCAGTGGTCAACTGCACAGAGTTGGTATCGTATGATCTCATAAAAGAGGCTATCCTAAACCATGCTTTGCTTTCCGACAACATTCCTTGCCATTGCTTGTCCGCTGTTGGTGCTGGCTTCATCACTACCCTGTGTGCCTCACCCATTGACGTTGTGAAGACCAGATTTATGAATTCCGCTCCAGGACAGTATTCTGGTGCACTTGAATGTGCATCGAAGATGTATAGAGAGGGTGGTGTTAAAACTTTCTACAAAGGGTGTGTACCAGCATTCTTGCGCTTCGGCCCATGGAATGTTGTGATGTTCATCTCATATGAGCAGCTCAAGAAGTTCTTCACATCTAGTCCATCTTCTAATAGGCCAGCTCAAGTTCATTCCATTAAATCATCGTCTTCACGCTACATGTAATCTCTGCAAAGAATCCGGAACTCATTATTTTAAGCTATGACTGCTAGACTTTGATAACTGATTACTTTCAAAATATGACATTTAAATATATTGTGACATGCATGTGTTGAATGTTAATGCATGAGTTGTTGTAAAACTGGTAAATGTTAAACATTTCACTGGTTTATTTAATATTATATGTGACGGTTCCTTCATTTACTGCCACAGATTATATCATGGAATCTCTCTTTATGTGACTTGCTAACTATAGTGTTCCCAATACTAACCACAGGGTTTATGATGGACTAATGTCAATGTAGCCAACTACTTAATGTGTTGTGTTCTCAGACAGTAATTGATAACTTCATTTGGATATTCTGGACGTGATTATATCACAGACATTCTACCAGAAGACAGTTCCAAAGGATAACAGAAGTGATAAGAGGATACAGCCATACATACAAACTTTATCTCTATGTGGGATGTATGATATGGATCAACTCTGAAAATGTTATTTTGTCTTTTTCATTCTTTTGCTGTTCACTATTCCAAAAAACAATCAAACATTTTCATTTACATGTCTTTATTTATCTGAAAATGATTACGTGGGAACACCACTGGCCTGGCACTTAGGTAGCCATACAGGGTGAATATATGCACCAATATTTCTGCCGCATATTTTGTATCAATGAAAAATAATGGTGCATGATTAATGTCAAGCTGTCAAATGGCAGTAATTTTGCTTACACTCTCCTTTACTTCTTGTATTGTAAAGATGTAGATATGAAATGGATGACAAGTTTAGTGTGCAAGTATTTATTGAGTTTAATTTTTTTGTATGGTTGTTTCAAACTCACTATTCATCATGATCCTAATTATGTTATTTTGTTATCCAATACAGAAAGATATTAACATTTATGAAATATGTAAAAAGAAGGGGGGGTGAGAGAGACTATGACACCCTTGTGCAAGAGCATTGTATGAATTCATTTTGTATTGATACACTATTTACAAGTTCGTCATCTAAGATACGCTGCAATAAATTGCTATATATAAATTGTTCAATGTAGTTCGATCTTATAGACTGGCACCTTAACCGACGGGTAAATCATTAATTAATTACGGTGTATTATACATCATGCAAAGGAAAACTATAATTCCTTGTCCTCTAGTACGTAGATATCAACTGTGTTCACCGGTGTAAAAATGTCGGGGTAACTCCGGGAGTAGAAATATTTCCAGGATCGACCAAAATCGCAAAATTAAATAGTCACAAAATAATTTATAGATGAAATTCGCAAAGTTTAATAGCCACGATATAATCCAGTTTTTTTGTTTTTATTCTTTTTTTTTATTTTTTTATTTTTTTTATTTAGTGACAATCAACCTGCTGTTCTACAAATTGTTTCTTGCATCATTCTTACATGTAGAGTTCAATTACAATAATAATGATAATAATAATAATAATGTTGAATGTTATGGTGGTTTAGTACTAAATATTCAATATCAGTCCATTTGCAGTTCAGTCCAAGAAATGTCACACATTAAAAAATAATTTTTGAAATTGTCAATCTAAAAATATTTACAACAAATGCAATCATACAAAACAACATATGGAAAACTAAATACTAAATACATCATTTAACTTTTCATGGGTTCATCGTGTTTGAATTATGTACATTATGTACTACATTTATGTAGTTTAAACATGATGTCAACTTTCGCAACAACAAAAAAATTATCTAGCAAGTTGACATTTTCAGCAACCACTGGTGTATTCTCAAAACCTCTCTGTGCAGTTCAAACAGCAGTGGTTCCTGAAACTGTCAACCAGGTAGATAACTTACTTGAATTGTGGAAGATGAAATCATGTGTCCACTAAATCTCTCCTAGTTTCACAGATGGTCTACTAAGAATCTTACAGGAAAAAAAACTTCTAAAATAGAATGATAAATTCAACATTAAAATCAACTTGAGTGATTATCAGTCTATGTACAGCTAACTTTAAGTTGGTGATGAAATGCAATGATCTGCACAACAGGTCTAACAAGTTAAAACTTTGCCATTGTGATATATCTAATCTGATACCTATATACAGGCTTCTCACCCTCATAAATTGAACAATTTTTTGGAAATTACATATATATTTAACTTTCCATTATTACCAACTTTGTAAGTCTAATAATAGATGTTAATTTCAACATTAAATCGTACATTACGAGTAAGTAAGAACAAACCACTTTTGAAGGTTATAATTCTTATTGAAATGCATTTTTTGCGTAAGAATAATTTCATCATTTATACTAAATGTCAAGCTCAAAACCCCAACTACTTCCCCTTTCTGCTTCTTTTAAGTCCCTTTAACCATGGTGATGTTTGACATCCTACTTCAGCTTTTGGTTTTTTGGTTTTACGATTTTTTGGTGATGCAATCCTACTTCTTGCTCTTTTTGCAGGATGTGACGCTACTTTCTTCCTGCCATTTGTCAAACGAACAATGTGTTCATCTTCAGATTCAGAATCATATTCATCTTCAGATTCAGAATCGGAAACATCTATTGCCTTTTTTCTTTGTGTAGATTTCCCTTTCACTGGTGCTTTTTTCTTAGCAGCTCTTGGAATGTCAGATTCTGAGTCTGAACAAGATTGACTCCTTGCTTTTCGTTTTGGCATCACTTTTCTTTTGGCAGATACTTTCCTCTTTGTACCACTACATAATTCTTCATCATCGGATTCTTCATCATCGGATTCTGTTTCATCTTCAGATTCTGAAATAGCTGCTTTCTTTCCTTTACCTTTTGGCGTAACGGTTCTTTTTGCTGATGCTTTAGTCTTTGAAGCACTGCTTGAGAAATCAAGTTTACCATCATCAACAAAGCCAAGCTTTTTCAGCCCATCGCGCAATATCTTTTTACAGAGTTCATAATCAGGTTCATCTTCATATTGCAGTTTGTTTACGTACTGCAGAAAAAGTTGTATTTCTAACGGTTTTTCTCCACCAGGGAAGCATTTAGTCATCAAAGTTGGAACATTAGACATATACTTATTCTTCTCCCTCTGAACATATTCGCAATCACTTAGCTTATCCTCCCATGGCAGTTTTCCACAAAGCCATTGCAACAAACAATATGCTAATATTTCTAAATCTCCTCTACGTGAAGGGGTTCGACCATCATGAGCATCTCGGCTTGTAAATTCAATGGTGCCATTGTGTTTCCACTTCGGATCACTTTTACCTGGCTTTAGCTTTCCATCAACAGTATACCTATATGCTAAGCCAAAATCTACTAGAAACACTTGGTTTGAGCTTGATTTGTCATAACCCAATAATATATTTGATGCTTTGATATCTGCATGACAGTATTCTTTACTGTGAATGTATTCAAGCACTTCTAAAAGTTGTAAGCCGATTGTGATAACAGTTTTCCTTGGAAATCGTTTGCCATTTTGCTCAAACAATTTTTGAAGATCAGTACCAAATCGTTCCATTACCATGAATCTATTTTTTTCTTTTTTATCTTCATGTAATCCCGTTGCAATGAATTTGGGCATTCCAAGACTCTTCAACTTGCGGGATGCCATCCATGACTTTATTAAGTCTGGTTTAGCAACTCTTTGATAAAAAGCCAATTCACAGAACAGGGGTCCATTGCCATGAGGCTCCATTTTGAGGACATATTCTGCATTGGGAGTGACGGCACCAGTTGCACCACTTTTTGCTAAATAAAGAAGCCCAAATCCACCAACTCCTATTGGTTTCCCAATTTTCCACACTCCCTTTGTAAAGTCCTGTAGAATGGTTCCTTCGGGCAGTTGAGATGAAAGCTTGTGATTGTTATTCCCTTTTCCGGCTGCTTTGACACCTGCATTTTGCTTTTTTGGCGGCATGGTGATACTGTATTTCACAATGACAGTTTACTTGCAAATAAGACCTGCCAATACTGATAAAAACAGGTCAATTTAACATTTTCTTACAAATTTCTAAAAGTTTATTTTTAAAATATGTGACTTCCGGGTGTAAGTCTTACAGTACTCGTTGTACTGTACTGGAGATCAGCAACTCAGTACCAGACGCACGACGTAACGGTTTTGGCTAGACTGTTGCACTGCCTCACTTTCGTTCTGCTTCGCCTAGTCTCTTTTACAGACGCCAGCTGACTTTCGGCACAAGGCGCTCAGTCACCAGTACAAGGTAGCGGGCGTCTGTGGTAGAGACTATGCTTCGCCGGGACTCTCTCACGTAGAGCGAAGCAGAGCGAGATAGAGACAGTGCAACAGTCTACGGTTTAGGCGACACTTCCGACGCAGGCAGTCCCCTTTGTAAATACAAATCATTCCTTCACGCCGATGATCTGGTGTAAGTGGTAATATTGTCTGAGGATGAAAATGAGGCTGATACGAAACACGTGCAGCTAAGATTAAAAACAGTTTGTGTCTTTTTTTTCTAATGGGGGGAGGTATAAGGAAGTGGGATAAGGGAAAAAAGGCTGAAAAAGGGATAAGGGAAAAAGGGCCGAAAAAAGAGGAATAAGGGATCTCCAATTTGAAAGTGGGATAAGATAGGAGCAAAAATATCGAAATTTCGCGCTATTTTATGGACAAAAAATATTAGAATACTAGACAAAAGAAGAAAGCTAAAAGTAAATTAGAATTTTTTGCAAAAGTTAATTACAAAACCCATTTGATTTGATACAATTGATACGGCTGCCGTACGGCAATTTGTCATTGGCTTGATAGAGTTTTCTATAAAGTAAAACCCATACTGATGCATAGGTATTAAACAGGTATCAAATAGGCATCACGCATAGCCTTGGAAAATGACGGCAACTAATATGATAAGGCACTGTGGGTTTATAAGCGCCGTACCTTGCTATGGGTTTTCCGCCTTTGAATGTCTAAACCTCCATCCAGATACGTAAGAATTTTGCCGGGTTTATCCTATCATTGTAGAACAACTCGCAATGAGAAAGACTAAGGCACCATATATTTATAATACTCAAGAATCATACTATGAGCCACCAAATGTATATTTGGAACTACCTCACATGAATCTGTATCTGTATCTGTATGCTAATCTGCAGGGCTTTATCAGCATGTGCGCAGATGGATGGGAGGACGCACCGCTACTCAGTCGCTCCTGTGCACGGCATGTAGCCTGGCACGGAATGTGTCTACAGAACTGCAGTTGGCAGTGTCTAAGTTAATGCTGTTCCATTCTGGAATTGTCCGTGGAAAGAAGGAGTTCCTGAATGTGTCCGTATTTGCTGATAAATGTCTAAATTTGTGTTGATGTGATGAACGCGTACGCTGGTCAGCTGGCAGGAGGATGTCAACAGCAGGGATGGCCACTTTCTTGTTCACTATTTCATACATAAGTGCTAGTCGGTGATTCTTCAAGCGGGGAGATAGTGTCTCCCATTGTAGCTGTCTAAACATGGCGGTAACACTGCTGTAGATAGAATAGTCACTCATGGCGAATTGTGCTGCTCTATGTTGGACTTGCTCCAGTTTTGCAATGTTCTTCTTGGTGGGAGGGTCCCATGCTTGGCAAGCGTTCTCTAGCACAGAATGGGCCAGTGAAAAGTATGCTAGTAGAATAGTTGCCCTAGTAAATCAGTCACTGCAGCAGAGCAAGAAATTTTAACAAATTATCAAAAAGCATATGTGCAAGGAGTGCGTCAGCTCAATATCCGATCCCAAAACTACAAAAGACAAAGTAGGCACTCTTCCTTTGTATGCTTACACCAAGCCAAGGACAGACCCTCCACCTGTGGATTTTGTAAGCTTTTTAAGAAAAGACCAGCAGCTGCAAGATGATAAGGTGATCCTTCTAGCTATGGGAAATATTATTTCATACATACATACTTAGCACTTGCTAAGACAGATGTGAAAATTTGTAAACTGGAAAAGGATTTTAATGAGGATGATGAATTTTGTCACGTAACAGAATACAAATTTACAGAGAAAAACCCATATCTTTTGATCCCATACAAATTTCATCAAGATGTATCATCAGTTTTACAGGCAAGATAGTGGATGTGTGTAGTGTACAGCCAGATGGTAATATTTTGTTCACTCCATCACAATATGAATATTTGTTTCAAGAATTTATGATGACAATGTCGATGATGACAATGAATGGGAAAATGAAATCATTATGTTGCTATCAGATTTGCTGGTGAAGCAAGAGGCGCTAAAAGGATCTCGAAAAAACCCTCCTATGTAGAAGATCATTATTTCTAGGCCGTTTTTTATATCTGTTAATACTGATTATTTGTTCATTTTCTAATATGTACAAAATATGCTGATAACTTATTGTC
>CM032660.1:62062694-62080597 GCA_019095985.1 Streblospio benedicti | reverse complement strand
TTGAATTTTGATGGAAGGGCATTAGCCTCTATAAAGCAAAACGGGTTTTCTACGTTAAATCCAAAAATTTTTTGATTGCATGGGAGAAACCTCATAACACCGCCTGGTGACTACGTAAATCTAACTACATAGGTGCAAAACCAGTCATTTTACTTACAAATTATTTGAATATTTAGTGTGAATGGTCAGTTGTTGTCATTCATGTATAAATGTTGAATCGGGCTAGACTAGAGAGGATTTCAGGGGGTATGTCTCTTCAATGGCTGCCACAGCTTTGGGAAGGTGGATATGCCCATATAATTTTTATCCTCAGCAACAGGAAATTGCATACTCTACTGATGAAAAATAAGATTTCTTGCCAACACTCAAAGCTAAGCAAAGCAGAGGGCGTCTAGTTATTACGTTGTTTATAGATCTTACAATTTAGTATCCATTTAGTCATCTGAGCCCTGAACGTACTCACAATACAGAGTCTGGTTGAACATGAACGAGGCTAAAACGCAATTTCCCACAGTCCTCTTTTGGCGCGAGCCTCGGTTTGGAGGTTGTCACAGACGCTAGCGTACCAATCAGCTGTGGGCACGATTGATTAAAATCATTGCATTTTTAAACCATTGATTTGCATTTCTTTTGTGTAATCTGAAAGCATACGTATTCAAGAAAAAATCATGTTGGGTGATTTAGATACCTCTCCTGAAAAACAGGTAAATATATCATTTGTTTCTTTCCCGCATTTTTCAATTAATCAAAATGTCGTTGACAGGTGGGCTAGTCTACTCATTTTCACTAGATTCTAGATCTGAGTGAGTAATTAAGGTAACCATTATATTTTTGCAGTTTAGATTGTCTTGCATTTAGCTGCAGCAAAACTGATTATCAATATCCTAGATTTGTAATTTCTTTCAGCAGATGTGACATTGACACAGCAGGGCCGGTTGCCGGCCATATGTCCGCCATCTTTCATAATTGCCGGCTTCTTTGCCAACCTATTTATTTATAGGGATTTATAATAAATGCACCGGATTTAAACACACTTCAAACTATGTCTCAAGGATGCAACAAGTATCATGAAATCATTCAATGTTCAAGAGCTGAAATGTATACTTCAAGTCTTTCAAGAAAATGTTGAAGTTTGAACCTGTGTGTGTGGTGTGGGGGGGTGCACCTCTGTATCTGCCTATGGAACTTTAAACAAACCATTGTTTTCAAATTTCAAAAATTGATAAATTAAGATTGTGAAATTTTAACAAAAAATGTTTGTGAAGTAATTTTATATTGAGAAAAAAAAAGATTATATTGTCTGACTATTCATCTACTAATTATATAGATCTACTTGTAGTAATATGCTGCTTGTATTACATTCTTTGAGAACTAGCCCAATGTAGAATTGATAGTAGACTGGATATGATGTACAAAATAGTGCATGTCCTTGTCAATATTCCCATTAGCTCATACTTCCATGTACAAATAGATGGTGTTCACCTCCAACCCATAGTATCCTGTACCCAATATTTCCAGTACTCCCTCATGTAAATTGAGGATTGGAGTGAATTCACCCCATTCTAACATTACAGGGTGTTTTTTCACCTAAAATGGGGAGGGGGGGATTATTTGGCCTTTTATTCATGTTATATCTTTTCTAAAAAGTTATTGGATGTAGAAATTTCAATTTTTTTTCCCAATCCCATTATGAGACCATTGCCAGTGACAATTAATAATATATGGAATTTTGAATTAAATATAAATTTTTACTTTATTTCAGGCGGTGAATGGATCCAAGAAGATGGAACCTGCATTAGGTAATTGGAAATATTATCTGTAATGTTTGCTATTACATTTACATCGGACAGTACCTTGAAGGAGATGAATGTTGAGGACTTATCTTTACAAACAATTGCAGCAATCAAACGTTTATTAATCAGTTCAAAACTTATTCCTTCTAAGTAATAAGCAAAGCAGCTTTAGATTACGTTAAAGTGTGACCTTTGATATTTGATAGAAGTTTTTAATTAAAAAAATGTGTTCCTAACTTTCATGAGCATTAAGACCTAAAAATTTGTACATTTTATATGGTTGAGCCATGCTTTCATACTTTCAAGTATATTTCAGATCAATCAAGTGATAGTGATGATGATGGGCCAGTCATTGTTATAAGAAAAAAGGTGAATTATAAATTTAAGAAAATAACAATTATAGATAAATCACTACCCTATCATAAATATGTCGTGATGAATGATTTTTTGATTCTATTAATTTAATGAAGAAATAAATCACCTAAATATTTCTGTATCTAGAAAACACTCCAAAGAAGCATGCTGGCAGATTCATCTGACAATTATGGGTCTGGAAAAGAAGACATGGTTAATAGTAATCACGGAAGTAGCAGCAGTGGTTCTGATGATGAAGAGAATACTACCCCAAAACGAGTTTTAAAGAAAAAGATTCTGGATGATTCCTCCGATGAGGAAGAGGAGCCTGCCAAACAAAGTCCGTCATCAGTTCAGGTAGATTGGATGATTGCAGTGTAGGCATGATTGATATACATCAATGATAAATATCCAGTTATCATTTTGGGTATATTTTGTAGAACATTTATGGAGGTGAATATATGGCATTTATTTTTTCAAACATTGAAAGTCATTTTATATTTATCACATTTATTTTTCTCACTTCTTCAAGTAATTTTTACACTTGATTTGCTAAGAATGTTCAACAGATTTGTAAAAATAGAAATATGAATCAATGTTATTCAATGATATTTATAACATATTTGCATAATTTAGGAAAAATTAGTTTCAAATATCAAAGCTCACAAAATAGATTTTAAAAAATCCAATGAACTGACATGACATTTTTTGATGGGCTGTATAAAAGCAGGCCCGTAGCAAGGGATTGAAAAGTGGGCCGACTTCCAGCGTGTGGTTTAGCTAGGGGGTCGGGGCATGCACCCCGGAAAATTTTAGAATTTTAGATTGTATATAGTGCATTTTACACCAGATTTATAGACATTTTATGCACCCATATTTTAGAACATTTCCAACTTTCCTGAACACATCACTTGGTGGATTGAAGCGCAAGCCAATCTAGGGGCTTCCTCTTCAGAATAATTGAAAGTAGTTTTTATCTTCGTTTTATTTGTTTTAACAGTTTAACATTCAACGCTGAAATATAAATGAATATGCCAAAATAAGCTAACCATTTCTGAGAGAAAATTCATACCATAGATTTTTCACAATAACAAAAAAACCATTACATTTTTATGTGATTTCATTGGTTTTGTCTAAAAATTGGGGCATTTTACAATGCTACGTTCCATATTACAAAAGCACAAATTTACAATAACCTATTAGTTCCGGAAGGTATCTCCTGTCTAGCCAAGAATCTGATGTTCTCCAGAATTTTTAGCATTAGTTTCTCCTATTGATGGCCTTTTCTGCTGCACATGACTCTGATATCAGATATCTGTTCACCAATATCTTGAGTATCTTTAGCTTGAGCCAAAATTATTATTTTGTTATCATAAATGTTTATTATTAGGTAAAACGGGTACAAATTAATTAAATGTGGAACAGCAAGTGGGGGCACTACAACATTTTTGAGAAGCAAAATTATTGCACTAAAACATTGAATTTGCGGGCTCTCCGTTAACTGTAATGTTGCCCACAGGACAACCAGGATCAATTTCTGGTTGTCCAATAACTATGAGGTTGTCATTATTTTTTGAGCTCTGTTTATGCTGTACAGATATACATGTAATTGTCTTAAACATAGTGGCTGATTTTTATTATAACAATCATAATGTTAAGAAAAAAAAAAATGTGTTCAAACATATATGAATCTTTTCTCGTGAACAATTTTTTTACAAAAATAAAAATGCATCACATTCATTATATGCAAGTCGATTTTTCATCCTCATGTCTATTATGCGGTTCAAAGTTCGTCATCTGAAAAGCTTAATATATTTGGAATATTTTCACACATTGTTTGATATGTTGGGGACCAGGGAAAAAAATCTCCGATTCAATTTAGGTGACACCCCACTTTGAAATGAAAATCTTGATGCTTTTTATTTTTTTGAAATTGGTTGTCCCACAGGACAACGTACCCTCAAGACTTTTAATTGTCCTGATTTTTAAAATGGTTGTCAACAACAGGACAATCATTACGTAGAGCCCTGTGGGGGCACTAAAACATGGAAGAACAGAATGGGGGGCAAATTAAAACACTAAAACATTTGTCATTAAGTGGGGGCTTACCCAGAGTTGCCAAGTATTCCTGGAAAAGTAAATTCCGATCATTCCGAATCGAGAAATTCAAATTCAGGGGAAATGACCCAATATTTTTAAAATGGTACTTTTCCCCTTAAAATATTGATATTTTGGCTCGCATCATGGGCGCCGCCATTACTGAATGTACTCGATTGAACCATGCATCGTATAAACCACGTTTTATTTTTACCGGGCGCACAAAAAATGCACTCGATTTAAATGACTGTAACAGCGATAGTCTTCACGAAGCCCAGTTTGTGCGTGCTGTCATTTATGCGACAGACAGCCTCGGCGATTCAAAATTTCTATTGGAATGCGCACCAACACGACCTGTCAACATTATATATGAAAGTAAAACTGAGAAGAAATATTGAAAATTAATGAATTTGTGCATTCTACAATAAAGTAATGATGCAAAAACACAGGGATAAGTATTCAAGAAAATACAATGATATCACTGCAACAGAAAAGAATGTGCATCATGCCCCGATATCGTTTGATTTTTTAGTATCAAACATAGTGGTGGATCTGACATTGTCATTGTAGAGCATGAGCAATCAAAAAAAGAACACATGGATATGGTGAAAATTCAGTGGTGCATACAAGATATAAGATGCATGATTATTGATGTACACGCCTGACTTTCTATTTAATGTACATTTGCATCCCGTGTGCTCTTCCAACTCTACATGCATGACTACATTATCGGGCGGTGGGAGAGTGCTCTTATGGCAGGGGTTTTTGAAGGGAAGGGGGGTATCCCCAAATTTTTCTTTGAAGATGTGATGCATTCTTCTGCAATCCAGTGTATAATTTACAGCAAAATTGGGTACTTGAAAGACTTAAAATAGTCTCTCTTTTTTTTCAAATGTCCAACAAGATTCATTTCATTACTTTCAAAACTGTGTACTATGTAACATAGTTGAAATAAAATGGTTTGAAATCGTCATTGAGTTTTCCTTACTTTGAACGTTTTTACGCGAAAAGTAGGACGACCATCGTCCATACCCTTGTATTTTTTCAATCAAATATGTTGAAACCAAGTTAATTGCACTTTTATGTGCATTTTTACTGTCCATTCACCCTTCTCAACACAGAACAATGTTATAAAGTAGTCTTATTTAAATATAAGTTAAACATACATAATAAATGTAAGATTCAGAAATTTTGACCCAAATTCAGAAATTTTGGCCTCGGGATTCAGAAATTTCCAAATTTGAATGACATTTGAATATTTAGTTAGATGACCTGGGTATTTTCGACAGTTGTAGAATAAAGTAGAGATGAAGCATTAGCCATTTTGTTGGTACTTTCACTGTTTGACGACTACTTCGCGATTATTGCAGCGTATTCATATGCAAACTGTGAGTGTTACACTCCTGACATTTAATGATGCCGACATGGTCATGGCATTTACACATGTAGGCATGCGCACAATTATATTGCTTAGCTATGAGTTTGTTAGCAAGAGGTTTCTACTGTAAAGAAATGATTGCATGGTACTGACCTAACTATATAGCCAGCAATACACTACCATGTTTCTAAAAACTTCAATTTTTACTAATTTTGTGAAGAAGTAGGAAGATTTGGTTCCTTGAGGATATCAAGTGATTGAACACACAATATCCCAATTTTCAGGTGTCAAGTGGTTTGTAGAGTTATTAATGATCAATGGAAGTCTGAGACTTGTCTTATGACTATCCAGTTACATTAGAAAACATCCTTTGAATAACTATGTCAAAAACGATGTCACACAAAAGTGTTACACTCCTGACCGTTTTAGACCATATAATTCAATCTCATTTCGGACTCAATGGACCGAATTTCAAAATTTTTTCAGCAGTTATATACCTGGAGGGAAGACATACTTCCATTGATAAAAAAAAATAATGTGTTAAATATTATTGACTATAGAGCCAAAAATGTGAAAGGAGTCATTTTTTCTGACTTTATCCATATCATTATTTTATGTTCTTGATTATTTTCAAGGGTAAAAACTTCGCGTCGTAATGAAGACAGTGATTTAAATGATGAAGTAGAACCATCTTGCAGCTCAAAGGTTGAAATCTTGATTTTGAATTTAGTTTGTTCTTGCTGATTGTTTGTTTGTTTGTTTATTTATTATAGTGACATGGTATGTACATATACAAGGAACTGACTAAATTACATTAATTACAAAATATACCCAACCCTTCATGGGTTTATCAGTCACCTAGTAATTTAATACTAATGCATTGACCTATCATTTTTTAAATTACATTACAATATATTAACTAAACAAATACACAACATCAAAGACAATTTTATAAAGAAAAATCATAAATAATCATATGAACATTTCACAATTTCTGATATTCCACGCAGTTTGAATAAAATTGGATAAAACCCTCCATTTATTTTGCATTAAAAAGGTAAGTTTTTCTAAGTCAGAGTCAACTATGTTCTGAATATGTGGTGAGATTATTCTTATCTCTATGTGGTGAGATTATTGCTGATAATGTTAAGAAAATGCAACAAATATTAATAGATACCAATAGGAACCTGTAGCCTTTATGTTTTGGCGATACTTTCATTGTCTCAACAGCTTCATCAGGCCGAATAAAAATCCTTACTTAGTCACACGACCACAATGATGGTGGCGGCAAAATTTTCATTCGGCCTGATGAAGCTGTTGAAACAACAGCAAAAGTCATCGCCAAAACATGACAGGATCCTATTGTGAGGGTATCTTAATAATAGTCTACATAATCGTGAATAAAGAAGGAAATTCATATGTGATCTTTGAATGTTATGAAAGTTTTGTTTTCGTCTGTCTTTTTTTAATATTTAAATTGAAAATATTGAATGGACCTACTTTAGTTTGGATGGAATTTGTTTATTTGTTTTTTTTTTTTGAAAATGGGTTGTCTTTTTACAAATTTCAGCAAATGAAATCTTTGAATAGATTTGTTTGGCGCAGAGGACAGTGCAAGTGAAGGAGAATCCCAATCAAGTAGGTTCTTGCTTTATTTATGAGTTAAAGTTACATCACAACCAGTGGTTTTAACCACTAATAGTGGATATTATTGAGAAAAAATATATGACTAATTCATTCGTTCTTTAAGTGGTAAAATGTTTTTTATTCAGAAAAAAATTCAAAATGATGATGGCTCCAGTGATGAAAAAGATGACAATAACAATGATGATGACGAGGAAGAACCAGAAATAAGTGAAAAGTTGAGGAAAAAAAGCTTGCCAAATTAAAAGGTGCTGCAAAAAACAAATAAAGAAAAAACCCTGAAAGAGCAAGTCGTCCCAAAAAGAGAAGACATCCTGAATATACATAGTGAATCCCAGCGAATCATCAGAGGTTGGTTTGTAGTGCAGAATCTTGTTACAATCTAATTATGTTTCAGTATCTCAACAAGAGTTTAATACATTTTTTTGATGAAAATCATCAAAATATGCATCTTATAGACTGTTGTGTATTGTTGTCTATAAAGCATTTCAATGTTGAAGGCGAACCTAATCTGCAATAACTTTGTTAGTGCATTTATTAATTCATGGAAAATGTTTTCATCATTTTTCATCTCTGTCTTTTTCACACAGAATCTGTCACAAGAGTGCCTTATCATCGGCCTGCCAAAATGGATCTGAACGTGTTCTTGCAAAGGGCTAAAGAAAAACAGGATGCTTTGAAGGCTGTTTCTTACCCACGGTTTGTCTTTAGATATTTGCTAGTTATATATTATATCAAATGTAAGTTTTCATGGAAAAATTAAAATATACGCCTTTTGTTTTTATTGCAGGTTAGCAATAAAAGAAGCCAATACCAGGACTTCTGATCCCACATTTATCTAATCCCGCCCACAGTTGACCGTTCTCAAGCTTTAAAAAGGACACTAAGAAAACAAATAAAGTTTTACCAATGAATGTAAAGGATGAGAAACATACAGAAAGTCTAGAATCTAAGAATGTAGATTCAGATGATGAGTTGCCAGATTTGGGATTATCAAAGGAAGAAATGGAGAGGCAGGAAGATTTAAAAAAAGCTGCCAAAGTTAGACTATTTCAGGATGAACCTGAAGTGAATGTCAACATTGCTAATAAAGCAGAGACTGAGTATGGTGACACCAATGAAAACAGCAACATTGAAAATACTGAAGAACAGAATTTAGATTCTTTGACTGAAACAAACTCAGGATGTGTAACAGAAACAGAGCGTAATGTAGAACAAACTTCAGAGGAAGAAAATAGTGGTGATCATGTTTCTGTGCAAAAAGACTGAAGCTGAAGTTCCTGACTGTCAGGTGGTTGTGTTAGCGGATATCGACCCCCCTAGTGATAAAGCTCAGGATTTCAACTCATTGATAGCCCAGATG
The DNA here is from genome assembly GCA_019095985.1 of Streblospio benedicti. Lineage (NCBI taxonomy): Eukaryota > Metazoa > Annelida > Polychaeta > Spionida > Spionidae > Streblospio > Streblospio benedicti. The sequence goes on along the minus strand of CM032660.1, from coordinate 62,071,968 downwards.
GGTTGGTGGACTGAAACAGGCGGGTTCAACTCAGGTTCAACTTTCCCCGCTTGTGGGGGCCCAGATGGGTTGGTGGACTTGGATGATATCGGACCCCCCCTGATAAAAGCTGAAACAGACACGCGGGTTCAACTCAGTACTTTCCCGTTTTGAGTTCGGGCCCAGATGGGTTTGTGTATTTGGATGATTTTGGGGGACTCTGATGATGGAGAAGAGAGGAAAGCAGCACAGCTCACCAGGAGTCCCCGGCTTGATGGAACGATTGATGAAGCACTCCACACACAAAAAAAGCACAAACAATCCAGAGAAATAGAAATGAGGTACAGTAATGGAATACTTTTAAGTCTTATTTAATATTGATACTTACCAGATAATGTATTTGTTTAGGGTTGCTGTTTTACTGATTGGTAAGTCTGTAAACCTTGTTCATCGCTTTTAACAGGACTACGATGCGTTTGTATATTGAAATGTAGCAAAATTTAGACGCTTTCAGTCAAGTCTCAATAGTGATAACTTTTGTGAATGTCAAGAATTATTTATTTTACACTGGCAAAACCCTCTACGATCTTACTACACACGCATTAGGTGGTAGGACTGTACCTGAAACATATGCGTGATGTTTTTATAGTTAAGTGTGTTACTATGGGGTATCATGAGCAGAATTTTCCCTGGGTACAACTTTGACACCCATTGACAGATTTTTTACTTTGCTGTAAACAAGTGACATAGTGTGCATTTAATGAGTGGAATAGATCTGGGTGGATTTCTTTTGTTTATGCTCTTAAACATCAAATAAATCGATCAAAATAAAATTCTTACTAAATATTTTCAATACTATTCGACATCTTATGACTAATGACATCACACAATATAACAGGCCGTCGATTTATTTAACAATCAATGTAAAATGATGTCTTTGTTTCAAAACAGCAGTGGTTATGGAGAAAAGGGAAAGCAGACAAGAGGACACGCTGAAACTGAAGAAGTTTACGTACGTGAGGATTCAGAGAGCGGCGGAGGGCGATGACCCAGAACTCAATGTGCCGGGTGCTAAGCTCTGTCGGCTAAAGCAGAACCTCGAAGAACAGATGAAGCAGAAAAGGGGAGGAGGCGAGACAGGTGCGACACGGACGCTTGGAGTGTTCTTTTCTTTCCTTTTTTTTTGAAAGACTGCCATATGTGAACATTGGTTTAAATGGATCATGGTATATATTAGCAGACGAATTTAATATATACCTATGTGGTGAGATTATTGCTGATAATGTTAAGAAAATGCAACAAATATTAATAGATACCAATAGGAACCTGTAGCCTTTATGTTTTGGCGATACTTTCATTGTCTCAACAGCTTCATCAGGCCGAATAAAAATCCTTACTTAGTCACACGACCACAATGATGGTGGCGGCAAAATTTTCATTCGGCCTGATGAAGCTGTTGAAACAACAGCAAAAGTCATCGCCAAAACATGACAGGATCCTATTGGTATCTTAATATTCGTTACATAATCGTGAATAAAGAAGGAAATTCATATGTGATCTTTGAATGTTATGAAAGTTTTGTTTATGTCTGTTTTTTAATATTTAAATTGAAAATATTGAAAGGACCTCTTTAGTTTGGATGGAATTTGTTTATTTGTTTTTTTTTTTCGTTTTGAAAATGGGTTGTCTTTACAAATTTCAGCAAATGAAATCTTTGAATAGGGATTTCTTTGACGCAGAGGACAGTGCAAGTGAAGGAGAATCCCAATCAAGTAGGTTCTTGCTTTATTTATGAGTTAAGTTACATCACAACCAGTGGTTTAACCACTAATAGTGGATATTATTGAGAAAAAATATATGACTAATTCATTCGTTCTTTAAGTGGTAAAATGTTTTTTATTCAGAAAAATCTCAAAATGATGATGGCTCCAGTGATGAAAAAGATGACAATAACAATGATGATGACGAGGAAGAACCAGAAATAAGTGAAAAGTTGAGGAAAAAGCTTGCCAAATTAAAAGGTGCTGCAAAAAAGACAAATAAGAGAAACCCTGAAAGAGCAAGTCGTCCCAAAAGAGAAGACATCCTGAATATACATAGTGAATCCCAGCGAATCATCAGAGGTTGGTTTGTAGTGCAGAATCTTGTTACAATCTAATTATGTTTCAGTATCTCAACAAGAGTTTAATACATTTTTTTGATGAAAATCATCAAAATATGCATCTTATAGACTGTTGTGTATTGTTGTCTATAAAGCATTTCAATGTTGAAGGCGAACCTAATCTGCAATAACTTTGTTAGTGCATTTATTAATTCATGGAAAATGTTTTCATCATTTTTCATCTCTATCTTTTCACACAGAATCTGTCACAAGAGTGCCTTATCATCGGCCTGCCAAAATGGATCTGAACGTGTTCTTGCAAAGGGCTAAAGAAAAACAGGATGCTTTGAAGGCTGTTTCTTACCCACGGTTTGTCTTTAGATATTTGCTAGTTATATATTATATCCAATTGTAAGTTTTCATGGAAAAGTTAAAATATACGCCTTTGTTTTTTATTGCAGGTTAGCAATAAAGAAGCCAATACCAGGACTTCTGATCCCACATTTATCTAATCCCGCCACAGTTGACCGTTCTCAAGCTTTAAAAAAGGACACTAAGAAAACAAATAAAGCTTTACCAATGAATGTAAAGGATGAGAAACATACAGAAAGTCTAGAATCTAAGAATGTAGATTCAGATGATGAGTTGCCAGATTTGGGATTATCAAAGGAAGAAATGGAGAGGCAGGAAGATTTAAAAAAAGCTGCCAAAGTTAGACTATTTCAGGATGAACCTGAAGTGAATGTCAACATTGCTAATAAAGCAGAGACTGAGTATGGTGACACCAATGAAAACAGCAACATTGAAAATACTGAAGAACAGAATTTAGATTCTTTGACTGAAACAAACTCAGGATGTGTAACAGAAACAGAGCGTAATGTAGAACAAACTTCAGAGGAAGAAAATAGTGGTGATCATGTTTCTGTGCAAAAGACTGAAGCTGAAGTTCCTGACTGTCAGGTGGTTGTGTTAGCGGATATCGGATCCCCTAGTGATAAAGCTGAAACAGACGCGGGTTCAACTCAGTGCTTTCCCCGTTTGAGTGGGAGCCCAGATGGGTTGGTGGACTTGGATGATATCGGATCCCCTAGTGATAAAGCTGAAACAGACGCCGGTTCAACTCAGTGCTTTCCCCGTTTGAGTGGGGGCCCAGATGGGTTGGTGAACTTGGATGATATCGGATCCCCTAGTGATAAAGTTGAAACAGACGCGGGTTCAAGTCAGTTCGTGCCCCGTTTGAGTTCGGGCCCAGATGGGTTTGTGTACTTGGATGATTTTGGGGACTCGGAAGATGGAGAAGAGGAAAAGCAGCACAGCTCACCAGGAGTCCCCGGCTTGATGGAACGATTGATGAAGCACTCCACACACAAAAAAAAGCACAAACAATCCAGAGAAATAGAAATGAGGTACAGTAATGGAATACTTTTAAGTCTTACCAGATAATGTATTTGTTTAGGGTTGCTGTTTTACTGATTGGTAAGTCTGTAAACCTTGTTCATCGTTTTAACAGGACTACGATGCGTTTGTATATTGAAATGTAGCAAAATTTAGACGCTTTCAGTCAAGTCTCAATAGTGATAACTTTTGTGAATGTCAAGAATTGTTTATTTTACACTGGCAAAACCCTCTACGATCTTACTACACGCATTAGGTGGTAGGACTGTACCTGAAACATATGCGTGATGTTTTATAGTTAAGTGTGTTACTATGGGGTATCATGAGCAGAATTTTCCAGGGTACAACTTTGACACCCATTGACAGATTTTTTTTACTTGCTGTAAACAAGTGACATAGTGTGCATTTAATGAGTGGAATAGATCTGGTGGATTTCTTTGCTTATGCTCTTAAACATCGATTGTTAAATAAATCGATCAAATAAAATTCTTACTAAATATTTTCAATACTATCTGACATCTTATGACTAATGACATCACACAATATAACAGGCCGTCGATTTATTTAACAATCAATGTAAAATGATGTCTTTGTTTCAAACAGCGCAGTGGTTATGGAGAAGGGAGCAGACAAGAGGGACACGCTGAAACTGAAGAAGTTTACGTACCGTGAGGATTCAGAGAGCGAGGAGGACGATGACCCAGAACTCAATGTGCCGGGTGCTAAGCTCTGTCGGCTAAAGCAGAACCTCGAAGAACAGATGAAGCAGAAAAGGGAGGAGGCGAGACAGGTGCGACACGGACGCTTGGAGTGTTCTTTTTCTTTCCTTTTTTTTTGAAAGACTGCCATATGTGAACATTGGTTTAAATGGATCATGGTATATATTATGGTGTGATACCTACCTAGTACCTGGTGGGTTCCGTGTCCTCCCGGTCTTTGGATGCCATGGTCTGCCACTTCTTTCTGCATTGGGCTGCCTTCACAGCTTCTCCATACCTGACACCTAGCGACTGTAAGATGTCAGTGGTCCATTGTCTCCTCGGTCTTCCCTTTTGTCGGGCACCATCCACTCTGGTGTGATACAGTGTTGTTAAACAGGTGTTTACAATTATTTTTAAGACATTCGTTATTCACTATATTTAAAAAAAAAATAGGATACAAAAAAGTGTTATTATGTAGGTTCAGAGTACATGAGATAAATATTTATAAATCAATTCGATATAAATTTCAGGTCCGAATGCAGTTGTATTCTCTGGACAATGAAGAAGGTTACGAGGGAGAAGAGGAGGAATTGGCAGAGCTGACGGGGTCGGACTCGGATCCATATTTTTATGTGGACAATCTGCCAGATGAACCGGTGAAAGAGGTATTGATATTTTTCACATCAGTCAGTGAGATTCAGAAATGCGATTCTTCCGGTATTTACCGGATTTCCGGATTTCTGTCCGACTTCCATGATTTTCCGGTAATACCGGTATTTTTCCTAATTCGAGCACATATTTTAAAAACTTGTACTTTTTTCTTAAAATACCGATATTTTTGCTCGCATATCATGCATATGGGCGCAGCCATTATCGAATGAACTACGCAAAAATGCACTCAATTTAAATGACGTGTAGTAAATAGATTTAGTCTCGATCACAAAGCCCAGGTTACGCTTGCGGTCATTTATGGGGCGACAAGTCCATGCCATATGGGGCACCTCTAAACGTGCATGGTAAATCATTTATCAACCAATGACTATAATATATTCATTGGGTTATCGGATTGGCTAGGAACCCGATACAGGAACCCGATATGGAAATCCATATTGGGTCTAGACCCGATACAGCTTTTTGACCGGACTACTTTATTCCTATTTCACAAACAATCATTTCTTCTGGGAGGGGGGGGGGTGTACTTGGTATTGGTCATCGGTCACTGTTCATTGTTATGTTTTCACCAACACAATACAAAAAAAATAATAACAGCAATAATAAATATAAGAATATAAATGTAAAAAAAAATCCATGCTTTTATTACAAACACTACGTCAATGACATTTCTATGTGAAAGTATACAATGTACTACTATTGAAACACGCGCACACTGTAACACGTCGATCGTACGTTCATGTACTGACGTACAGGTTTTCACTGGAAATCTATTGTTGTCAGTAGGACAAAAGCAGATATATTATATACTCGTGATAGCTTAAAAGGATTAAAATGACTGAAAATGTAAGTATTTGTGGTAGAGAAGTTAAGAGAAGTTAAATATAATTGCGTGGGAGGGGATTTTAACCATCAATGCGAGGAAAAAACCCAGCCACGTTTATGTTTTTGTTCACGGTGCAAGTAGTGTATTCATGGGCGTTTTGAAACTTGGCTTATTTATGATTATCTGTTCATCAAATGCATTATATATTAGAAACATTGTGTATTTGTGACATTGGTTGATAAATAAAGAACGCAGTTCCCTCCCCATATGACTGTTGTGTATCGGACTCATCTGTGGGCACATCAGACTCGCCTAAAGGCTCGTCTGATACGACCGCAGATTCGTCCGATACACAACAGTCATATGGGGAGGGAACCACGTTCTCTCTATGTCCTGGGCCTAAACCCAAAGAAGTGCAACCTGTAGTCAGCATCATTGACAGAATATCACATTCTGAGGCACGCACTGTGTCATTTTTGGCAGAATTTAATTTGCCGTCTTCTCTTACACCTCATTTAGTAGGAATGTCCTCAGATTCCATGGCCCTTAATTCAGTAAAAATGGAGAAGGACTCTGCCACATACAAGTTAAAAAGGGTGGCACATCTTACTAGAGCTAGACTTGTGCAAGCTCTGAAGACGAAGAAATTTTCAATCAATGTAGATGAGTGCACTTCTAACAGCAACGAGAAGGTGTTTGCTATCCTTGTGTGCTATTTTAGTGAGGACCACAAAGAAGAAGTGGTCGACTTTTATGATTCAGTACCACTAGTAGATGGTTCAGCAAAGTCACTGCTTAACACAATGTTGAATTTATTCAAAGAGGATGAAATCCTGTAAGAAAATCTTATATCAACGCTTAGTGACTAGGCAGGAACAATGAGGGAAGTTAGAGGTGGTTTTGAAGCACTTCTTCGCTTAAAAGCCCCTCACTGGCTCGATATTGAAGCAGATACATGCCACCATTTGCACAATGGCGTGGAGAAGTTTTGTTCTTATTTGAGCAACATTGTTGAGAACCTAATGGATGACTTATTCACAGAATACAGGTATTCTCAAGACCTCAAGGCCTACTTACGTGAACTGTCTAATTCTCAAGTTAGAATACCATGTGCCCAAAGAGAGAATTGCTCATAGGTAGTTATCAGTATATGATGTTTTGGTATCCAATCTGAAGATGATGAATGCATTCATGCTTATTTATTTTACTTGGATCCCAAAGGAAGAGAAACCTGTCTACAAAGAGTTTGTTGATGATCCTGAAGAACCATGATGGCAAAGAGAAAAGAGTTAGTGAAATACAGGAGCTATGTAGAATCAAATGGAAGTCTCTTACTCCTGAGGGAAAAGCAAGAAAGCTAAGAATTATAGAGAAGCTATTCTACAAGGCTTCAAATACAAAGTTCCATATGCAACTGCACAGTGACATTTTGCCTATGTTTAAGTCCTGCATTCTTATCTTTGAACAGAAAGAGCCAATGGTACACAGACTTCATGATGAGCAGAAATCACTAATGAAGGCATTTTTATCTTGCTTTATCAAGCATGAAGTCCTCAAAGAAATAACTACTAGTGAATTGAAGAAATTGAATGTTAAAGACCCAAAGAACCAGTTACCAACAAATGAAATGTTCATGGGGAATGAGGCTTCATAGGCATTGAAAGAAATGGAACAATCTGATAGAAGGAGATCTGAAAGTGTCCATGAAGGGATAGCAGGTTTGCCATTAGATTTCCCTGTGGCAACTTCAAGTACAAGTTCCGGCAAAAAGAAGTGATTCAAGTCTTGCACAAAGCATATGTTGAGTCAGGAGATTACATTCTCAAGAAACTACCACTTCATAATAAGTTATAAATTGAAGAGACTTTCTGCCACTGATCCCATGGCAATAGGTCATTCAGGCACAACTTCATTTTTGAAGAAACTAGCCAAGGACTTTCCCACAGTTCTAGATGAAGAAGAAATAGATGAGTATGTGAAGGAAGTTAATAGATTAAATGTGCAAGATGATTTGCCTGACGCGCCAAAGAGACTAGACTATTGGTGGCAGAAGATATTTGCTATGAAACAATATCTGAAATTGGAGAAGATCATTATTATCTACCCTCCATATTCACGGCGCCTCATGTGGAGCAAAGCTTCAGCATCATGAACAATGCCATCACTGCCAAAACAAATCGAATGGAAATATCCATATACGCTGCAATTCAACGAGTCAAGTACGACCTGAAGAAAGATAAAACAACTTGCAAGAAATTTCACAGGGTTGACAAATTGTACACTCCTGTTGACAAAGCACTGTGTCATTCTATCAGAACTTCTCATGCTCGACATAAAAAGAAGATTGAAGAAGACAAAGCAAAGAAGGCAGTCAAGAAGATTCCTGTTACCCAGACATCAGTGCACAAAGTAGCAAATAAGTTGAGGAAACAGATTTCTTTCAAAAGGAAGGCATGGCCAGATTTCACCCAGCCCCCTCCCAAGAAATCACACTTGTAGTAAGTCAGTAGTTAGGCAGCCACATCCCTTTAATTGTTTATTGTTTTCATTATTCATTATTTCATTATTCTTTTGTTTCATTTGTTTCATTGTTTCATTGTTTCATTTATATAAGAAAATGTATGTGTATAGATAGTGAAATTGCAATAGGAATCAAGGAGTTGTGTTTAGCTTGTTTCATGATATATAACATAATTAGATTAAAGTTTTGAGCAAGAACAGGGTTGGACATAAGGACTGTTAAGGCAGTAGACATCAGGTCCACCAAGTTTGAATATCAGGTAGACCTGCTCAAAATCCTGGCATTCAGATAACTGCCATTAAAGGGAGGTGGATAGTTTGATAAAAAAAACACTTTTACACTGACAGTAGATAATGACATAAATCTCTGTGTTTGTCTCTGTGTTGAAATAAGCATTACAATTCAAATGATTGTTTGACAAGAGTATTTTTTTTTAAATTTCTACATAATGCACCTGCTAAAACCAGATAGACCACAAGTCTACCTACTGGCAAAAGCTAGTAGACCAGCCAGTTTTCAGGTAGACCAGGGCTACAGTTCTACCACTTATGTCAAACCCTGAAGAATGTTGAATATTGATACATCATTTAGTAAAGTTAATCCATATGCATGCAGATGATGAATAAGAACATTTATATATATTTGTTTCAGGTCTGACATCTCCCCTGTAAAGAGTAGTTATGGACAGCCTAGCCCAGAGAAAGACTTCTCAATTGGATTTTTACAATGATTTGTTTTTTGTACATTATCAAGTATGTAACTAGTGATGAAGGTCTGTATTCATTTTGTTGTATAAATCTAGAAATAATTTGATGTAATATGTAAATGAACAATAAATGAAGGTGATATATTCTTATTATAGGTTATACAATGTCTATAAATCTGGTGTAAAATGCTCCTAAAATGCACTATTCACAATCTAATATTCCGAAAATTTTCCTGGGGAGGATGCCCCCGGACCCCTCTAGCTGAACCAACGGCGCGTGGGTCAGCTGGCTGTGCCCCCCCACTTTTCAATCCCTTGCTACGGACCTGTACTGGATAGTCATAAGACAAGTCTCAGACTTCCATTGATCATT
>CM032660.1:62039663-62053123 GCA_019095985.1 Streblospio benedicti | reverse complement strand
GAGAGATGCAGATCCATTGAAACATATGAAGTGTAATCACATAGCTTTGCTATTTTTATTGCTTTAAAAGCCTGAGATTTCATATATTTTTTTAATTGGTACCCATAGCCTACAGCCGGGTGGCGGCGGACCCTAGACCTAATTAGTATAGACCAGAGACATCAACATCAAAAAGAGCTATGACGAGAAGAGAATTAAGTGGAAAAAAGTGCGTCCATGTCCAGGATGTAAGTAAATATGCTGTTTAAGTAGCATGTTTTTTGTGGAATTGTGTTTATACTTGTTCTCAGAATATAAAGGGATCGATCATTGATAAGAATTCAATAAACCATACAAAACCATAATTGTTTTAATTTTCAAATGTTAGTCATTTTACAGCTTATATGAGTAGTTAGTTCTATTTGTGTCATTACTGATATAAGTACCTCTTGATGACAGTAAAATAAGATTTCATCCACTTAGCCATGACCCGGTCCGGCAAAGAATAAATACACTTTTTAGTAATTAATTAATTAATTTTGAAAGTTCATGAACCTGTTCATCAAAATGTCTTAGAATAAACATTCAACCAAATAAAATATCAAACTTGCATACATAACAAGCTCTAAAATGGATTAAATTGATAGAAAATAGCCAAATATGCCGTCACCCTATCAGTTTAGTTTGGTTGTCACGGTACAAATCGCTGTTTGCTGTTATAAAACTTCTTCAATCATTTCATTCTTTAAAAAAAAAAACATGCGTTTTAGAAGTACAAGAAACAAGTAATCAGCGTTTATGAAAAATGCATAAACATATAATGCAAACATATTACAAACATCAATAATTGCAAACGCATGCTTATCCCAGATTTAGAGTTAATTTTATTAATCTTGGTGAGATTGATAACCATGAACTAGTAGATCTTTTCATGTGAATAATATATAAAAGAAGGTAATGAACATCATGGAGTTTCTGACGAACTGGGTCATTACGCCAGACCGGTTCGTGGCTAAGTGGATCATTTGACATAATTTTCATACTTATAAAATTTTATTTTTAGCTTCAGTGACAACAATTCCAATGGTGATTAAGAGGGAAGCTTAAAGGAGACGTAAGTGAATCTTATACGCACTGTATTCATTGTGTTTTTAATTTTGTAAATATACAATAGCCTATGCATTTTTTGTCTTAAAACATTTTGTCATAATTGGATGTTTAGTTCACTACAGAGGCCTATTGTTCATAGCATCACACTTAATATACTACATGCCTTCACTCCGCTAGGAGAGAATTGAAGGTTGCAAGTTTTATCATAATGAGTGACAAAGGATGTGGGTATAAAAATCACATCATTCACATGTTACTATTGATTTTCAGAGTTCAAAAAATGATGGTTGAAATCCAAGCCATGAAAGGCATATGTTGAGAACAAATGCCATACTGCTGAAAAAAACTTTTGAACAAAACTGCCTTAAACGTAGAGCCTGATACCGCCGATATGTTTGACTTCCCTCTGAAAAGTGTAGAGGACGTGGAAGCGGTAGAGGACAAGCTGAAAAACAAAGCTACAGTAGTAAAGTCCCTGGTCAGTAGTATTCCAACTGCTCCTCCTTATAATTATATAATGAATAATTGTAGAAGTGCAAAGAAAAACTAAGTGATTAAAAAGAAGTAAATATTATTCGTTAACGTACAGGTAGACCGGTACAATAACATATGCAGTAATGAATCAAGCTACAAATATATACATATTCATTGTTTCAGTTGCAATACCTGAGCAGCTTGGACGGAATTAATTGCAAAGAGGTTTTTTTTATTTGATTTATTTCGTTTATCACAGGCATATTGATTACAAAGTAAATAAAAGATAACAAATAGGTAAAAAAAATATAAATAGAAGTAAAATTGAATAGAGATATACAAATATAGTAAAAAAATTAACCATGTGACAAACAAGGAACACTAAAAAGATATCCATTTAAAATGGAGAGTCTTATTTCCATAGTGGACCTCGGTGAAAACATGGAAAAACAACTGACTAGAATTGATGCCATAGAACATAATAATTACATTACTAATGATTAACCTTTTAACAAATATATTCTCATTACTCTTTTATAAAATGGTCCATATAATATTTCTTACATTTTGATGTAAAAGACACCAAACAGTTTGACTTCCGTATTGATAGAGGCAGACTATTCCAATATTTAATGTTACAATATTTAAACGTTTTCTGTCCAAGAGACTTAACTTTTGGTACAATGTAGACAACTCTTTCTTTCTAGTAGGTCATTAACCGCATGATAGCCCAGCTCCTCACCAATCCTCTTGCCACACTTTTCAACTTGTGTGGCAAGCAGGGCAAGCTTGGCTTCAACAAACTACGCCTTACCCAAGTAATAAAAGGTAATAAACAATAAAGTGCATGCTAATATACCAGATTCAAGTTGTGTATTTTGAGGTGTGATCTTCACAAAATACACTAAGTTTTAAGTTTTATACATAGTATATAAATATATCAGGAGATAGACAATATTCATATCTTCTTACATTCAGTTTTTTTCTATTATATCAAGGTTTATTTTTACATATTAATGTTTTTGAAAGTGTTGATAACTGCTTATTTATATATATGTATGTGAAATTGTGAGAATTAATCTAATCAATGTTTTTTTAATTACAGATGCTGTGAAATCCCATAGCATAAAGGAGCGTGCTCCAGAAGAGGCCATCCGCATGTGGCTTAAAAATGCTCGTGACGGGGATGGAGAGCGAAAGAGATGGGAAGAAAAAAAGAAGGGTATTTTCAATTGTTTCAGTTCTATCTTCTTCTTTCTTATAGTTTTTCTATTACGATTTTAATTTTCATATTACTGGTAATAGATTTTAAAGATTAATAACTGTTGTTAAGTAATTAGAATTTTGGTTACTATTTTTATCATACAATCCCAGAGAAGCATTAAATGTCATTTAATTAAATATTTTATCAAACATTAAATATTTTATTATAAATCAGGGGATTAGGTACCATGATTGGAACAGCGAAGTTTATATTTTTGATTTGCATACACATGGATAGTCACATAATTGGTGATAGATGAATATGTATGCAAATAAAAAATATAAACAAACTTGGCTGTTCCAATCATGGTACCTAATCCCCAATTTTGACTTGTTCAAAATGTCTGACTGTCTCTCTCAGACACTGGAAAAATGCCATTTTCATGTAAGTGGTCACTATTATGAAAACCAATCAGAATAATCAAAATTGCGATGTAGATCTGGCAAAAAAATAGCGTTTCATTCCTATAATTTTTATTTTGATATTCATTACCATTTTTTAGTTATGATTGAAAATGTATAGTTCTGAAGTTGCTGTCAGCACATTAGATGATGTTTGCACCGCATAAGTAATGATAAATGGTTGACTGATGTCAACAATCCTTACGCTAAAACAGGAGAGGGAAAAAACAAATTGCGCATTTACAAACAATTTAAACAAGAATTTGAAACTGAACAATGTGTACTCCTCAATATCCGAAAAAAGTATCATAGAGCATTGTCAATGTTCAGGTCTGGAGTGGCTCCAATGAATGTTAAACTTTTAAGATATGGTGTTAATAAGAAACCAGAGGAAGAGCGTTTCTGCATATACTGTAATAATACTATAGAGAATGAATGTCATGTACTTATCAAATGTCCTTTATCAGTGTTTATATGAAGATATTAGAAATGAACTTTACAATAATATTCCAGGCTTATCTTTTTTCAACATAAGTGATGATGAGAGAATTACCTCTTACTAGTAAGTAATAAAGAAACTGTAAATGCTGTTGCCAGAGCCTCTTTTGACATACTAGATAGGAGGAAATTTTTTAACTTATATAGTCTCTAGTATTTCTGTAAAGAATGGTCCTATGTACTTCTTTATTGTATCTTATTTACCTTATTTATTATTTATTTTATATTTTATTTTATTTAGAATTTCATAAAAGAATATTTTCGCCATATATATTATTTGGCCTCGTCAGGAATCAAGTTGATTCCTGATGAGTCCATGTAATATAAAATGGCAAAAATATTTGAACAAATAATTCTATGTAAAATATAAAGTAAATACTAAATAAGATACTAAAATTTTCATCAAAGGTGAAAAAAGACAATAAAGAGATGAATAATCAATATATACAATCAATAAATCAATATATACGCTGGTGGCTCACCAGAGGCCCCTCAGTGGCAACCATTTTTACTACATTGTGCCACCAGAGGCTCACTGGTGGCTCATCGGTGGCTCACCAGGGCCTTGCCGCTGGTGGCCCACTGTTGGGGAGCCGGACCGATGGCTGCCCCCGGTGGGCCACCAAAGGCACCACGGGTGGGCCACCGGGGGCCCACCAGCTGTGTGCTATCTGGGTGATTTTCATCAATCAGAAGTTATTACAAGTACATGTATAACCGTATCTCAATATTTTCCAATCTTCATCATCTTTATTAGCTTCATTGCTATTTTCCTTCTATCTAACAGACACAGAAGTAGCCCCAACGACCTCAAACCGATGCCACTCGTCTGATGGGCGACACCTGGCAGAGGGAGAGACGTGGAGGCTGGATGAGTGCACACAGTGCATCTGCCACGCTGGCGCCATGCTGTGTGAGATAGAGAGTTGCCCGCCCATCCTATGTCACCACCCTGTGAGGCTGCCCGGCTCTTGCTGCCCAATGTGCTAAGGTATGTCAGAGATGACCAGAATAAACATCTATGGAAGGGACAACGCTCACAAATAGATTGTGTAAGATACAGGAATTTTAAAGATATCAGTAATAACACCAACTCACATAGAACCTCTTTCCCTAAATTGACCAAAGTTTAGTCTGTAAGTCTGGAAGTTTTATGTAATCATGTTTATGGTATGTTTCTGGATCAATGTAGCATTCATATAATAATGCATGAATATGTAGTGGCTATTTTTTCTGAAAATTGTCACTTGATATACCTTGGTAATCATATTAAAAATGTGTTTTTTTCTAGATGGGATGGAAGTCGCACCATCATTTGCACCTTCAACAAAGAGGGATTGTGAAACGCCCAATATTAGATACAGGTAACCAGTTATGGAGAACTTACCAGATTTTATAATTCATTGAACGCTAGTGTCATCATTTTTTTCATAAAGATGACCACTTCCTGATCTTGAGAACCAATGCCAGATGGTTCTATAGCGAGTTACAAAATGAATGAATTGTTAAAATTCTAACCATTGAAACTATTGCAATATGAATTTGTATTATTAATGCATTAATGTATTAAAGGCTGTGTTTACGGTTGTAGTCATGGTGACACTTGGCGCGTGAGTGCCTGCCAGAACTGCATGTGTGAGGACAGCTGGTGCACTGTTTTGGGTGTCCTACTGGAACACCGTCCTGAAGAAAGGACAATGCTGCCCGTCATGTCTTGGTAAGACTATGTGCCCCCATTTTTTGCAGATGTAATTAAGAGGCTTACTATGAATCCACATCTGTTGCAGCTATGGTCAGTGGATGGCTAGATGCATGAGTTTTTGCAAGTTGCAAAAACTCATGCATTCAGCCATCCACTTTTCTAAACTATTCTTCACACTCCTATATGTACTAGTAGTGCTCAGATGCTTACTGGCACAAAACAACAAAATGAAGTTGTTTTTATTGAGACAAAAATTGTAGATAGCTGAGACAATGGAAAAATGGTTATTAAAGGGCAATTTGCTAGTGTGTTAATACTGCTCGGTTACCGTTTTGCATTTGGTAATTATTGAAAACAATAATAGAACAAGACATTTAGTTTTTATGTCGTGCATTAATCATTATGAAGACTTTTATTCGTAAAAATGTTGAGGGGAATTCTCTCTGTTTAAAACACCATGACGTCACATATGAACTTTGAACTCAAGGGACGTCAATATTTGAACTTTGAACCGACTTACTTTACATGCGCACACGTGCCTGCGCAAACAAAAACACAACCTAATTTTCCATTTCCTGTCGTTTCCTTCTGCTGTGAAAAGTAGGGGCCTAGACCCTATATCTAAACTAATGGTCAGAAGCACAGGAGCAATTTATAGAGATATGTAGGCGTTTAAAACAGCAATCAAACTAAAACCGTAGAGACTACTCGCTTCAGATTTGATTGCACAAGTAAAGCAGCAACATATCTCTATAAATAATTGCCCTGTGGTCAGAAGGTGCCGGGTTGGGGAGTGCAATAGCTCTGCGGGTTGGGTGGTATCCCAATGCACCAGTGGCCATCAAATGAAGATGATGCCAAGCGGTGGCTAGACTTTCTTGCACAACAAGGAGTGATGACTTCACACTGGCTCCAAAATCAGCGCAGATATGCACACTGCATTTTTGTTCAGGAGACTTTAAAGAGCTAAACCAATTCAAGGCTGGTTTTACAAAATATCTAAAGCTCAAGGAAGGAGCAGTGCCGACAATCAAAGCGAGACAGAACAGCCCTCTTGGTGAATTTTTCGGAGTTCGCACTGTTGCAGGTAACTATCCAAAATGCTTAATTGCTCCTTCCCCAATGTTGTGAATCATAATAAAACACACTTCATTGCAATGAATGGCCGAGTAAGGTAAATTCTATTCACATTGCCAAAGTTACACAGTCGAAAATTTCAAATACATAATTTTGCTCCAAAAATGTTCGTATTTCACATGCACAAGCACAATCAACTACTTAGTAATTAATTATTTTTCTAACAACACCACTGTCCAGAACCATGTAATGCTGTGTTGATTAGCATGTTGTTTGTAACATTGAAACTGCAACATTACGGCATGCTAGGGTGTGCATTCTACGGCATTCTGGGATATTGACAGGACCCCGGGTTACACTGTGGAGCGTTACATGTAAGCTTATGATGAATAAAAGTTGGAATGAGTAAGCAAATTTACACTGTTTGTTCTGTCCTTAGGCACGCAAATAGCTCCATTGCCTGAATGTTCTGAATTGGATAACACCATCGGTGACCCTGACTATAAACCAAATGGCAGTGCAAATGGGTATGTGAATATTTTGTTTTTTACATTGTAACTATATGTTCACCTGCTAAAGTATATTTAAAGCAGGCTTATATAAAACTTGTTACATGTTAGATCAGTATAACAATGTTATCTATCTCTTTTTGTTGTTGTATTCAGTGATCCGAAGAATAGACAAATGGAAACAGAAAAAATCGATGAAGTAGTGTTGGTAACCAAAGCAAAGTTACTGCAGCTACTTGCAGTTTGTTTCGTGTGTGGAAAGACCACAAAAGTGACAGAGGATACCAACCATCTCTGGTCATCTGCACTGCAAAAATAGTCAGCATATAAAGTAAATGTTTTGTTAAGTTATCAAAAAAGCGAAGGTAAAATATTTTATATAATGCCAAGATTATAGCAATTTCACATTCTTCTAATGAAAAATATACCCCCTCACGTTTTACATATTGCCAGGGAAATTAAATTTCATTCTTGATGTCAAGCAAGTTTTTCTAATGAATTTCCAACACTGAAGTGGCAATAGTAAGAGTGACAAATGCATATAAGGTAACCTGAATGTACTGTCCAACAAATCTTACAAAGCTTTTATAATAAGGCAAAACATAAACCATATAAAAAAAGTCGCAAAAAGTCTTAATGTTTGGATGTGCAATAAACCAGAGCTTAAGGCTGATGAAGTTTATGAAGGTACTTTTATTGTATGCTCCCCGCTGTTGTATGCTCCCCGGGGAGTTGAGAAAGTTATAGTGTGACAAGGATGCCAATGATCTGGTGTAAATATTTAAAGTCGCTAGAGCACGATAACAGTGAATTGCACAGTGACTTGCGACTGTAAATAACCACATTACATTTACATTTATTTTAATTTTATGTGATACAGATAATATACCCTAATCGTATTCATGGTAATTATCATAAATACATAATAACTTCAGCTTGTTAATTTTGATTTTTTGTGTTGAATATTAACACCCACTATTGCAGCGGTTATTTAATTTGGAAGTATCTACTGTGTGTTTTCTATTTAGATTCGGTCCTTTTCAGTCCACACAGTTATGCGCCATGTAAGACAGTATCTCAATGCTCATGTCCTGCAAACATGGAGAAAAGCACAAGAATTGTTGCTTACCACCTTCACAGATAAAGTTATCGTGCAAGGCGATTGCCGGTCAGATTCGCCTGGACATTCGGCTCTCTTTGGAACGTATTCCCTGCTAGAGAGTAGCACTGGAAAAATATTAGACTCGCAGCTAGTTCAGGTTAGTAATTCTTACCTGTATCAAGTCAATGTCCATTATGTAAGGTTAAGTATATGGGAAAATAAACAATATCGTTCATATTTGATTTAACTGTTTGATGATATACGTATACATCCATGTCTTTTATACCATTCACTGAGTAAATATATAACAAAAGTAAATATTTATTTGTAAATAAATATTACAAGATGAATCTTTCATACGAATAGTCAAATGAAGTCACGTCTAGCTACTGCTGCGAAAAAGAAGGTTTGAACAGGTGTTTGCTTAATGTTGGTGAAAAAGTTGGTGGAATTGTGACTGACAGACACCCACAGATTGCTAAGTATTACGTGAAGAGCATCCTGACATCAGACAGAGGTTTGATGTGTGGCACGTCGGCAAAGGCAATATTTCCTGCGTATTTTGAACGTTAATGTTCATGTTTTGTTTAGTTAATGTTTATGTTATGTTTAGTTCATTGTTCATTTCAGTTTGGCACACCTTTCCACTGGTGTAAATCTATGAGTGAACCTCAAAATGAACCCAACCTCAATCAATATTACATGATTATTTCATTGTTATTTTTTTTTCAGTTTTGTTTAGGAGTTATTTTAGGAATTGATTAAAATTACAAATTGAAAACAAATTGAAACAAATTCAGAGAAGATCCTACATATAGGTGTCATTTAAGGTTGATCCGACAGTGATTGACCAATAGATGACATGCTGCTCATCCATATGTAACTTTATTGAATGTTCTGAAACGCAAAAATAATTCAACTTTTTACCATGTTGATTGTTTAGTCAATTATATATGCAAAATTAAATGGGCAGTTTTTATATGTATGATGATAAAGTTATCGTATTAACTGCAAAATCTCATCAGTTAATTTATATGTATGCAAGGATCTTATTTTCTGCACAATATTATTTTCAGGTATACGTAAACAGATAGAAGCAGCTGCAAAGCTGAAGGATTGCGAAATCCTAATTAACTGGAAAAAGAGTATTGTCAACCACTTGTACTGGTGCGTTAAAACAACAGATGGTAATTTACTTATATAGCTACCTATTGGAACCTGCCATTTTGTCTTTGTCAACCATTTCTTTTCATCAGACCCGATAAGCTCTTGTAAAGACTGGTTCCAATAGCCTATATAAGTTAATAATGGAACCCAATAGAAGTTTACATTCTGTGAACAGATGGTAAGTTTGTGCTTCACATGTAAATATTTCCATATCTGTATATGATTTCTTTAATGCTGCACTGTCCTCATAATTTTTGATTTCTAAGTAATGTATGTTTCTTTTAGATGAAGATAGTGATTTGGTTGTGGCCAAATGGACCAGTATTTTGTTCCACGTAACAAATCGGCACAGGGATTTTCCTAATGCACACTATAAAAGGTGTGCACATGCACCCATTAGGAAAAGAAAGAAGTGGATAAAACGTGGTAAAGTTGGAATTGTGAAAATTTTATTTGTAGGAGTAAATTGTAAATTTTATATTAAACCGAATAAAAATTGATTTTTGTGATTTATATTATTGAACATTGAATCTGAAAATGAAGGGAAATGTCTGCAGAAGAATAGATAAAAGGATTTTCGTTGCTTATTTTTAGTTACAATTGTAGATTCTAAAGCTTTCATCAAGCTTGAAGAAATTGTGGAAAGAAAGAGACTTTTATAAGACCTCCCCATGCTCTCCCAGGCACGTACAGACAAGTGCTTTAGAGTCATTTCACTCTATGATGCTCATGTTTGTCCCCAAAAGGTTGGCATTCAGCTATATTTCAATGAAAGCGAGGTAATTTTCATTACAAGTATTATTGATTTTAATGAAACTTGCATATATAAAATAACTAGCACAGCTTAAAGAAAGAATCTCAATGTGTATGTGAGACAAGTCGCTAATTAATAATAATCCAATATGTTAAGCGTTATCACAAAAAACAACGCGTTTAAAAAGATCAACATCTTTTATTATAGAACAGCATTAGCCATTTTACATTGGAATCATAATGCTGGAAGAAAAACACCCAAAAATGTAGATGGCACCGAGAAATTCCTCGTCACATACAACAAATCCAAAGGAGAGCCATCACTGAAAAGAGTGAAAGGGCCTGCTGATTACAGTAAGTTTTGTATACAAGAAAGTGTTTATCAATTTTCTGTTAACTGGTAATTATGATACTATAAAATGGTATGTAAAAGTAAAAAAATTGTCAAAATTTACAGGTGAGGTAAAGGTAAAATGATCATCTTTGTCCTTTTATGAGACATGAGTGGCAGCTTCTTAAGTGAAGAGTATCTTTTGATTATGATAAAGAAATCGATACTATGATACCTGTCAATTGCGTATGGCAATCTTCAGGGCCTCAAGTGTTCTTCTTCCAGATCTGATCAAGCCCCCGAGTGAGTGCACTGTATACTGTGGAAAAACAAAGAAAATCAATGATGCATTGTGGTCAAAACTATATGTATCTCTATAATGAAATCTACGAATCCTTAAATGTTATGCTCAGTGGCCGACCAAGCGTGCTTGTAGAGAAGTAATATGATGTGACTTGTGCATTCTGAAAATTTGTTTTAATTAAACAACGTATTGATGCATGTAGAGCAATTTAAATACCACGACATAAACAGCCAGCTAGTAAGCATCAAAACACGTGAAGCAGCAAAATGTAAACCGAATGATTTTCGTCAGACGTAACTTGCACTGTTCCACGTATGAAGTCGCCTATCTCTCCCATGTTAAATGTGACGTCTGCCGTTGGAAATCCACGGTATGCCTGGCGAAAATCATTCGATTATGCAATATCACGTGACCTTGTGTTTTAGCTAACAAGATATGGTGGTATTTTTGTAGGTGCAATATATAATTAAGGTGAAAAATATTAGTATTATTTTCCTTACACTTTCAATTGAAGAGACATCGTTTATTGATCCTGGAATTTACAGGTCACTTTTATTTTTGAATGAGCATTATCTTTAATCTTGGTTTTGTTTGCTTTTAGACCCGATCGAGCCCCCGATCTGCAAGCATAAGGGTTTGCAGTACGGCACCGGAGAGAGCTGGCTGCTGAGCACCTACACCAAGTGCATCTGCCACAACGGCCACACGATGTGCACCGACCTGCGTCAAAGTGCCCGGACTCTGCTGTCCTCTATGTCAGAGTACGTTAGTCAGTATTGTGAGGCCATGATAGGACTAGTATTAACATCACCGTCCAATACTGCTAACTCCGTAAAACCGTAGTTCCGCCTCTGCCACCGGGCGGCGCTGCAATCGTCAGGGGCAGACGTTGCGCAATTTGCCTTATAATTGTACGGGAAAGTCCGACTTTTGAGGTGTATTTTCTGTAAGAAATACTCATCCATGTTATTCCAAAACGTCGTGTATCAATAACAAAGCCCTTTAGTATCTATGCATCTGAGCATTGTTACTCAAATACGTGTCATAATTAGAATAATTTAATTTAAGTAACATACTTATCTGACCTGCCAGTTAGGCTTTTAGCTAGATTTATAACGCCTACGTACCAATATTACGTTCGACGTTTGAAAAAATATAGTACTTATAGACTTGTACATCTAATGTCGAACGGAGTGTTTTATACATTAAAATTGTAGCAAAATATGGACTTTATCAATGGAATATATATGTGAAAGACATGTATACATCAAGGATAACATACGCATCGTATACAGTTAGAAAGGACAAGCAACATTTATGGATAATCTTGTCAAACACACTGACTGTCAAAATCGGCCGTGGCTTTAGCTTGAGGCAAAAACACAACTTGGAAATCTGGACAAAGCTCATTATATACAATTCCAAATAAAATGTGAGCATCATATATGAAAACTAGAGAAGTATGCGAACATTTCTGTGTGTGTCACAAAACATAATTATGAACATAGAGCACATTAATACCATCTTCAAAATGACTAATATACACGAATGTTGAGGCGCTGTTTTGAAAGTCTACCCCTAACGACTGCGTTGCCGCCCGGCGGCAGAACGAAAAAACGTCGTTGTAACGGGTGTCAGAGACTGCATATTAATAGAATGTATCATTGCTTTTGGACGATAACAAGGAGTAAACATTTGAACAGACCAGGAAATGGTCCAGTTTTTAGGGACGGTGCAAAAAGAAAGTAGGACAGGTTTTGATATCCAGGTATTTTTTCATCTATAGGGGGAACTGATGATTATTCATCTCATTGGGCATGGGGCCAGGTTAAAGCTGCGCCTCACTGGCTCAGCGCCGCGGGGAACTTCGCCCGGCGATGTTTGTTGGATATCCAGATTTTTCATCTGTGATGCCGTGTACGCGTTCTTTGTAATGCTCGTGTGGCTGCCAGTAATGCTCGCTGCCAGTACCTGCCAAAATATTTCAAAGGAAGATTATCGATCGGTCCACTTTTTTTACGCTCCCAGGTTTTGGGCTGCTCAAAAACATCGAAAACGTAAACGGCATATGCCAATCGATAATCCATTGATTTTTTATGTGGGGCGTACGTCCTAAAAATACGCCGAACATAGGCTACACATGAGCTGAATATCCGCTGCGTATTGGGAGCAGATGCTCGGCAGATGAAAACGTTGGCTTAAGCTTGGCGCACCTTGAGCATACGATGGCGTACATTCAGCAGGTGTTCAACGTATTGTAGATGTATGTTCAGCGGGTAGCAGACAGTGAACACAAGGTCGGCGTAACCCCAATGCACAACTGACGCACAAAAAAAAGTCAGGCTGAGACTATTATTTGTGCGTCAGTTGTGCATCGGGGTTACGCTGACCTTGCTTTCACTGTCTGCTTTTCTTACGCCGGGTTTTGTGCCAGTCTTGCGCCGGTCGTGAATTGACTATGCACTGGTGGAAAAAAATTATTCAATGCCAAAAGGGGTTACCTATCAGCAGATGCTCGACATATAAAACGTTTTGGCCCGGAAATCCTAGAATTTATGTGACAACCATACGCAGAAACTAGTGGGACCTGATCTCTATAGATGACATTGAACGTAGAAAAAAAATCAGTGTTACAACAATGTGTAAAGGTAAATGAACTTTTATGTGAATATGCGATTTCTTATTCGCGCAATAACTATTTTTATCCAAGTAGAATATATTGAACTCAATATAGCTATCTTAGCACAATTCTACAGGAGGTTCTGTTCACTACCAGAATGGCACAAACA
>CM032660.1:62016163-62039563 GCA_019095985.1 Streblospio benedicti | reverse complement strand
CTCAAAGGTTTAAAATTTAATTTTTTTCCGGGTTTTCCAGGTTAAAAAAAAAACCCGTTTTTTTGCTTTGTTTTTTAAAAAAAATTTTTTTTCTTTTATTTATTCACACATCATAAGGCGGCAGTAATAATATTTTATCAGCATTTCCAAATCATTGATCTTAAATCAAAGAACATTTGTTTCATTTTGAATAATATTTAACATGCATAGGCAGAAAAAAATAACGTCAACATGCATCACTTACTACAAATCTGTCCAGCATTGCGAGTGGGTAGTTATTTTGATAACTGTAAGCCCATTAATGGCGGTTTACCGCTGTTGCTAATGCTTTAAATAACTCGGCGTATTAATTTTGATGGCTACGACATTTTCCCAGCTCATTAACATCGGGAATTTGTCGTTTGGCTTCCAGTTTTCATTTGATAATATTTCAAATTGGGCACTTGCTAATTTCCAGCGCGGATGTGCTTATAGTAAGCGTAGTACTGTGGCGGTGGAGATGGAACACAATAAAACGCCTACGGCGACTATAAAGCTCGAGTCTTCTGCGTGCTTTCGGCAGTCATGTTGTGAGCTTCAAGACCTTCCCAATCCCTCTGAATGGGGTTGGTATAGGGGCGAAGAAACAGTGGAAACCATTTTGGACGACTCTTGCCAATGCAAGTGAAGCCTGTGCTAGCCTCTTGAATAGTGGAGTTTGTCTTAAAGCATGTGTGAGCAATTGCAAATGTGCAAAGCCGGCCTAAAAGTGCCACATTATGTAAATGTGAAAGTGGATGTATAAATATTGACACAAAAGTACCCCCGTGGTTTTTGTTTAATGGAAATAGGCGTTTCACAACAGTGTAGCCTTGTTTCAGGTGTATGTTGTGATCATTCTATCATATGTATGTGCATTGATGATTCTATTAAGTTGTTTGCTTATTGTAAAGAAATGTGTTAAATAATTCCATAAAACATTAGAATTTTACTAACATAGTTTTTTCATCATGTTATTATTGACTTTCCTATTTTGTGAGAAATACTTTTCAGTCCGCAATGTAGGTAGGCCCCTTTTAATGATTGATATAAGTGTGGTTGATTATTTATTTTTATGAAGAAATTGCAATTGAAACATTAGATTTACCAGATAATGCACAATAACTGTTGAACATTACCAATTTTAAATGATGCCCTAATGAATATTTTTCAATAAAAATTACTTGCTTTTAATTTATTTGTATCGTTACATAAAACAATGTCTAACATTTGATATAGTAATTTGAGAAAAATAAATGCCAGAAATGGATTTCTCATCATAAAATTACTAATTTAGAGGTATTACACATGATAATACAACTTTAGAACTCAAAATATAAAATTGCCCCTTTTTAAATGGCCCGGCCATATTGGATTTCACTCGCTTACGTTATTGATTTTTTGCGGTTCCGTGACTTTTCAACTCTCCAGGCCCATATCTTTGCTGCATGCAAAAATTCAATATTCTATCCAGATGTGAAGTGGCCGGTGCAGATTGGGCCCCAGCTATCAGTCAAGCATTTTTTTTTTGTTATAGGCAGGGTTAATTTTGCTATTTTTTTCAATAGGCAGTATTATGGGCATTGTTTAGACCTTTTATTGTTGTACAATAAATAAAGTTTTGAAGATTTGATTTTTATCATACAAAAACACTATTTCATGCAGACTTCAATTTTCCATGCCCCCCCCCCAAACCTGACAGTTCTATGAATCCAAATGGCAAAAAAAGTATGAAAGAATGATTTAATTGAGTATACTTTAATATTTTTAGGATAGGCTATTATTTTTCATAAAATTTAAATTTTGTAGGAAAGTTATGGAGCTTTTTTTTTAAATTGGGTTTTTAAACATAATGGTCTCGGTTATCCCTATTTATTATGTATAAAATTGACAATGTTTTCAATGAAGTAAAAAAAGATGGAAGGAAATATTCCATCAATATAATAATTTCACAATTAAACTAGTTACTTATGAAGTTTGATCGTAATTCTCGGTCAGTTGGTCTCAGTCATAAGGGGAGTTTACAAGAGATGTACATCACGTGATCAGCGGGAGCGGCGCATCAGTCTTTTAGAGAATGGAGGATGGTGACATAAGGTCAGATCCCTACAAGCTAAGGCCTCTAAAAGGGTGGGAAGGAGGAATGTAAACTCCCTTTATGACTGAGACCAACTGACCAAAATTACAATCAAACTTCGTAAGTAACTTGTTTAATTGTGTAATTCTTGTTCAATTGGTCTCAGTCACTAACTTATCATAGAAGCGTCGGGAAAGTGCTGGTTCCAGACCATCCTGCCGTATCCAAAAATAGTTTGAAGGGGGAACCCAACCTTGGACCTTGGAGGTCGATGCAGATCTAGTAGAATGTGGGCAGAAGATATCCATGTTAATGCCAGCATTGGACTTCTACCACCCAGCGGCGTATAGTATTCCTAGATGCCGCATGTATGGGCTTCCCCGTATGTTAGCAAAAAGCTGCTTTATTTTCCCCCCTTTCAAAGTTCTCTTTAAAGAATGTGACAAAAACGCTGCTGGTGCAAATATTACTGTTTCGTTCATATGCCTTGATACAAATTTCTCTAATATGACACCCAGCACGCGATTGTTTTTACAAGATCCCCCTATCCAATCTGAACAGAGTCTTGTTCTATTGTAATATTGTCAATGCGAATCAGGTGAATAGTTTGTTGTCTTTGTCCAGACAATAAAAGTTGCAATACTGTGAGTTTTGTGTGTCAACATTTTGATATGCAGGTCTTTATCTTGACCCAGATTGCTCAAATACAATATCACCTGATCTGCATCCCATGTGACTAAATTACGAGGCAAAGTAGGTCGTTTCAGGAAGGTTGCTCTAACAAAACGTTTAACTAATGGATGTTTCCCTACACCATAACCCTCTATAGTAATAAGGGTCGAGAGTGCACTTCTGGCAGCTATAACCTAGGTTTTCCTCATACAATTCCCACAAAAAAGCTAGGATTTCGGCTATAGTCGAATCCAGCACACTGACTTTCCCATCACTACAAAATTCAGCCCACTTTTGCAGGTGCACCTGATATTGTCGTGAGCCATGAGCATAAGAGGAAGTCAACAATTTTGCTTGGAAGTCCTTCAAGCTCATACTTTTTCCGGATAATTTGCATGCAACCAACCTCAGTTTGGGTTCTAGTCTGTGTCTCTTTCTCAGATTCTGAGGAAGCCAAAGAATGTTGGGGGGAAGAAGCACTGGCCTTGCTATCAGAAGGCGCCCTGTCTGCCCCCGCCACGGCTTGGTCGGCCACACGGGTAGCACCACCAAAAGTTCCCCCCATTCTCAGATGATCTTCTTGATCACCTGTCGGCGAGACTAAAAAAGGAGGAAAAGCATAACCATTAATATCATTCAATTCATTGATAAAGCATCAATTGCAATAGCATTCGGTCTGTGCACCATGCCACATAGGTGTCCAACTGTCGATTGATGTGTTGCAAACAAATCAATCTGTGGTTTCCCCAATATTTTGCAAATAACCTGAAAAATATTGGGACATAATTGCCATTCGGGGTCAGTGTTGCGTGTTTCTCTCGGTCTGCCCTAATATTCTGTGTGCCGGGATATGCTCTGCTGTCAAAATCAATTTCCGTTCAATAACCCACTGAAAAATGTCACAAGATAATTCCAACAACTTGGGTCATGTTGAACCTTTCTTATTGATGCAGGCAATCGCCCGTAGAAAAAGTTGTCAATTCTCATTCTGATGTTTTCGTTCCTAAATTCTGAACAGAGGAGAGTTTTCAAAATTAGAAAAAGCTACCTGCAATTCGAAAACATTAATATGTTTTCTTACTTTCTTCCTCCGTCCAGTCACCTCAGTGGCCTTGCCCTGAAAATATGCCCCCCCCCTCTTTTGATGCATCTGATTCCGTGACCAGAGTGGGTAGAGGCACAATGACAGATCTGAAAAGAAGAGAAATGTTATTTACCCACCATTGAATATCTTTCAATGCATCCTCGAGTAAACGAATCATGGCTTCATAATTTCCTTTATTTTCAATTAAAGCAGAATTTCTCACAATTTCCAACCCTTTATAATAAATGGAGGCAAAAGTTCACTGCTTGTTCTGCTGCAACCAGATTACCAATCAGTTGAGCCAAAGTTTGAATAGTAATTTCTTTCTTACGTAAAATTTTTTGAGCTTAAAGCCTTAATCTTATCTTTGTTTAGATTTCGTCAGTTCTACTGTCATGGATTGAGAATTTAAAATGAAACCCAAAAATTCAATTTTTTGACTAGGCTTCCACACCAATTTTTGTTTACTAATCGTCAAACCCAACTGATCGAATAATTTAATTGCATGATCTGATTTGCCCTTTCACATTCTGTATAATCATCAATATACATTACAATGATAAAGCCAAGTTTCAGTAATACAGCTAATATGGACTTAAGCAGCTTCGTAAAAGGCTCGTGGTGCTGAACTAAGGCCTAATGGTAGAGCATTAGTTAGTGTCATAACTGTCTATGTCATTATACTTTTAAAACTCTTGATCGTCTGTGTATCTACCACTGGATATAGCTTTGGTCATAATAATCAAATATGATAAGTTGTCTATCCCTGAATGGACGTAAGCCACTTTTCCTTGTGAAAACTTGAAGTGCACATCAAGAGGTATATCCTTCACACATCAAGAGGTCTTTCTCGGATTTAAATAAGAGTCATGCCACCTTCATTCGCACATGTATTCACAGCTGTGACTGTAGTCTGTCGAATTACACCTTGTGCATGTTCTCCTGCACGTTCTTGGGCCGTGGTCTGTATATAAAAGCAGACGCCAGCGGTCATCTTTCTTGCACACACGTCGGAAACGCATACCACCTTCAAGGATCATCTGCAACTACGGATTTTTGGACACCATATTTGCATCAATTATCGCTCATAGGATATTGTACACTCTGCACATCACTGTTCATGTATAAAGGTAAATCATATTATTGTATTTTAATTACAGTACAATATTAGTTAGCGTATGTAAATGGTCTACATTTATCCTAATTCAAATGGAGAGCCACTTTTCCTTGATAAATGTTGTACATGCACGTTTAGATATAATCACTATTCCATCATCCCTCTATAGATACATATATATGCAGCATTCTATAAGCAATTGGCGGGTGCCAATAATGTCATGAAATTACTATACACTTGATTATTCATATATCTTTAGCCTTTTAACATGGGGATTTATTTTTTGCTTCATCATGCATTCCAGAAATTATATACTTTTAATACATTTGACATTTATATTTTGCAGATGGCAAAACATGTAAGCACTGATGACTGTAAGAGAATCTACAAGGGGTGTTATGAACAACAAATAAAATGGGCCCACACTTTGAAAGCATCCCCACATCTTTATGACTTTCTAATGCACCAAGACATTGGGTCCACTGCCCCAATAGATATGTCTCTGTACTAGATGCTTGCTCTCACTGCCACCTTGTGTGGGCCGCAAACATCCGTTGAAGCGAACAAGGTGATACAAAGCATTTTAAACCAATTCTTCATTTTGGTGGGTAACCTTGGATGTGGCAAATCCCCAGTGTTTAATAAATTCAGCGAACCATGATTAAAGACGAATATCGAATTGACATACTCTATGAAAATTATACCTCAGCGGGAATAAGCAGAAAATTGGGCCGAAACAAGGGTTATGGGGCTATCATCTGTGATGAGGGGGGAGATTTTTTAAAAGTATTAAAAAAAGAGTCCAATCAGGAGGGGGAACAACAAAATTTGTGCGGGCTATGGTGCGGGAAGTCCGAATCTGTGACGCTAAAGGATGAAGACCGAAGTCAAATAAAGACGTCAATGAGCATATGTGTGTTTATTCAACCAAAGCCACTGTACACAGAGCTTCTGAACCTTATCGGTAAATTGCAATACTCCATATTATTTATTACTTTGGGTTTCACTCATAATAATTAACCACACAGCCACTAATAAGATATAATTGTCATTGGCAATTGACAATTTAATTTCATTTGTTGTAGATAGTGGTACTGGATTGATGGACAGAATGGTCTTCGTGCATGTAAAACCATTTAAAGCGAAAATGTCAGACAAAATCTCTTCCGAAGAACACATAGCATGAAATTATTCCCCTACTGCAGTGGCTAACATCTTCAAGATAATGTATTGTATGCATGAAGAAGGTGTTACATATGCATTAAGTGACAATGCACAACATGCATACAATTCCTTTGTTGACGAACTTGCGGAGGAATTCAATATGAAATATGAGGATGTTGGTAAGATACTTTATAAAAGTCATGTTTACATAATTCACATGAAGGTGCGGTGTATTTAAAGTGTCGGTTTTAATTTGTGCAGTTAGAAAGCTGTATAAAATATATTTTCAGAAAAAGATGGCGATGTAGAGCAATTATAGCCACTGGGCAGCGACAATACAACATCAAAATGTGACATACTAATTCTTCGTTTAGCGGCTACGATGCACATTTTGTGTGCAGTTGCAGAACATGTTCTGTCTGGTGCACCAGGATTAGTCAAGATTCCCACACACATAGATACGAATACCCTTAGAGCAGCCATTGACGTTTTGAACGTCCTAGAGTGTCAGAAAACGAATATGGTTCAGGTAATGTTTACATGTTAACATTTTTATTTGAATTATCCACCATAGCTGCTCTTATAAAGAAAAGCTGTAGGTGTGTTACATACTTTATATACTTTATATATCCTGCTATTTTTACCGCTATATTTAATGATGATATATTTCATGCCTTTATTGTGATAATTTGTTATTGAATTCACTTCTTTTAGGCAATAAGTGGTGCAAAGAAAGTAACTAAATCAATAAACATCCCTAGATGTGACAGTCCAGACACCAAAGTAATTCGTGCAGCAATAAAGGTATAGTAAATTTGTTTAATTTTCAATAGTACTAGTCCCCATCTCTAATTATGTAACCTATTCAAAAGTGTATCGAAATGTTTATGCATCTTTTCAGATTAGATGGGTGGCAGGGTTGTAAAAAACAAGTAGTATTGGGTAAGTATATACATTTTAACTTTATGTACATAAATCTTAAACGTTGATCAGTATCAGTTTTATGTATAACCTTGATTAATTGTAAATCTCTCTACATAGGTGTGTTGCAACAATTACCGGGATGTGTTGTGTCAGGAAACCGAGTACGTGGTCGTAAGCCCAAAGAATACTATACATGAAGCCACACTTGAAGAAAAGGCCAAAATTCTGACAACAAGTGGAGTGCCTTTAGATGAATACCAAGCAATATTTAACCAAGCAGATTCATGGGACCATCTTACTCTAAATGAAAGGGATACTTTAAAAGCTCCCCATCCTCATATTGAATTGATGGATCCATACCTAGTTGAGGGCACACCAGATTCCTCACAATCACCAGTGTTCAACCTCACACAAGCAGGTTCGACCTAAAATTTATGTTTCACCATATGTGTGGCCTCCACTATGTCTAAATCCATTCTACATGATAATGATTGATTATCTGCTTACCTTTTTAATTAGTTCAATATGATCGTGAGAGACTGCTTGGTTGAATGCTCTATGATGGGATTATTTGTAATTCTCAATAAATCGTTATAGTACGTATTGTTTTTTTATTAATGTTATTCTTCAATTTAACAAATCTACGTTAGTCACTTTTACTTTTTCTTGCTTATAATATTTATTTCATTATGTAATGTAACATGGCCACATTTTATTAAACAAAACCTCATGGCATTTTCTCCTTGATTTAACTAAAAACCATGTGTCCCTAAATATACATAATATTTTCCTTATGATTTCAACAGAAAAGCCATAATTGATTTTACAATTTGCAGCACAAAGGTGCACTCCAATATATTATGCAATAGTCATAGTCGACATTGTGATGATTGTCATTTGCCACATACCAGTAGGCATCTTCTTCATAGTCCTAATGTAAACATATACCTCTTCTGAAATGTAGTTATCGTAAGAAAATGTCATGATGGTCCATACCCGACCACTATACTCTATCTTGTACAACACTAGTAACTGTCCTAATTGTCATAACCAAACTTCCACCTCCCAAAGTAATGTAGGACTATCACATCAAGATAGTATTAGTATTAAGAAACCTCTGTCATTGTCTTAACTGTCATTGCTTACATGTACACAGTGCCGTAGCCAGGATTGCAAAAGATGGGAGGCAAAATATGTTGAACTAGGAGGTGCACAGCTTTGCTAGGGGGTTTAGATCCTCCCCTTTTAGAATTTAGATTTCAATTTAAATGTATGAACCCCCTCCCCATATGACTTCAATTTTGAAAGTATGACCCCCCAATATCTGCCTGCCGCCCCCCCCATTTAGACTCTAAATGACCGGGGCCTAAAGTCACTTTTTACAATAAATTTGGAACTGACGACTATGTTAAAAAGGTGAAAAGTAGGTACAATAGATCTATGATAGCAAAATTTCGGAAGGGTACTCTTCAACTTCGAATAGAAACAGGTCGATTTTACACAGCTAAAATTAGAAGAAAGACGTTGTCTAGTCTGTAATGAAAACCATATAGAAGACGAATTTCACTTCTTATGTATGTATAATAAATATGATAATTTCAGACAGGATATGTATAAAAAAGTGTACATAGATCTAAGTGTGCTGAGTGCTACTTACTGTCTTATTTTATTCATTTTGTATCACACTGACTTGTAAGCCAAGTTTAAGTACTACTGCATTATTTCATTTATTTTGTATTACACTGACTTGTAAGCCAAGTTGGCTAGGTGACATTGTTATTTGCTTATTTATACATGTTTCTATATTGCAATTGTCACATGTCAATGTGATCAACTATTATTGAATTGAATGGAATACAAATCTCAACAACTACTCAGTTCCCATGTAGTGGAACTACGAGTGCATTGTGTTTATTCTACATGAGTGCTTCATGGACTAAATATTAAAAAGCAAATTTTCTATTTCAAACATCATTAACATCATATTGAGCTCTCTAAGAATTTGATCATTAATTCCTCTTACATATAATTATAAATCCATAATTTATACTCATCATTTCCTTAAGGTACTTAAGTTACTCACCAAACTATGCTAAACAGAAGCAGAATTAAGAAATAGTAGATTGAAGAGTATATATATTCATCACATACAGATCATATACTGGAGGTCTGTGTCCATTACCTAAGACCATGAGAAATCATGGGTATAGGAAGTGACTGTCAATGGGCAACAAAGACCTCGTCAATTTTTGTCCTACGCCCAGGCGTAAGTGGCATATTTTGGGTCACAAGGTGTTTTTATGAATTCATGTTTGTATTATCTCCAGATTACATTTTAACTTGGGTGTCACTCTAGCAAGTTTGGGTAGATTCTTCATAGTCCCTAAAACATATGAATTTTAAAAGTAAGCATGCTATTGTTACGATTGAGCGTCTAAACATATATTATCTGGGTCTACAGATATGCTCATTAATTTAGAAATCCTGGGTTAGAAACACGCCGGGGAAACACGATATATTGAATGTGTACAGCTGTGGCGTAGTGGGTAATTCTTGCTAACTTTTTGCATTAGTCATCTTTGCCTGAGAACCGAAGCAGTGCTAATATTTCAATTGTAGTAGCACGGTATGTTCTAGATGTTTATTTAGCAGCTAGCATGCTCCGACTCCCCACTGCATCGCTATCCCCATAGGGAATAGCGTCCCCTAGACTGCTCGGTTCCGTTCACTAGGCGAGGGTGGTCTAGTGCCACACCTCATCCTTCCCCCCATTAGCAAACAAAGGCATAATTTATGACTTTGTTGACGAAATTATTTCAAAATCGAGGGCCTTTTGGAACAAAAGGTGGAGATTTTGGGGAACCGAGCAATTATGGTCATGCAGCGAGTATTGAGCATACATGTTATCGATTGACATTAAGGTGATACATTCAATACACGTTATTCAGTATACAATTAAGAGATATCATCATTGAGATTGCAGAGATGATTAGATTGTCATCAAAATAATGATAGCTAAACTAAGTAAATTATATGTTTACAGAAGTCAATTTAGGCCATAATTTAGAATTCTAACATTTACGTCCTATGAAAATAACAGATGAGGTGTGGCACTAGACCACCCTCGCCTAGTGAACGGAACCGAGCAGTCTAGGGGACGCTATTCCCTATGGGGATAGCGATGCAGCGGGGAGTCGGAGCATGCTAGCTGCTAAATAAACATCTAGAACATACCATGCTACTACACAATGACCCCTACCCCTCACATATGAATGTAAATAAGTACTCATATAGCTAAGAATAACTAGTATTTTAGATATTAATACTTCATTCTTTTAAAAAGTTAATGAAATAGTTGATGGTTATACAACGTTGCTGGAACTCAGAGGCTGTTTTACATATGTTGGATTCAATGTGTACCTTATCCAGGGCAATTGCCAGGATTGTAAAACAGAGGAGGCAAATATATTTGGCGAGGGTGTAAACAAGCACCGTAGGCTAGGGGATTTTGAGGGCATGCTACCCGCCCACAAGAAAAGTTTTGAATTTGGACCCTTTGCATAGCTTTTGAAGCTATCTATGACAGAAAAGCTTTCTTTTTTTTTCTTTTAAAACCCTCCAATAACACAGGGATCTCCAAAAACAGAGGAGGCAGTTGCCTCCCCTGCCTCATATGTAGCTACGGCCCTGGTACACCACCATCACAAGGTGCACTACCATTAAGCAATAGTCATAGTCGACATTGTCATGATTGTCATTTAACACATAGCAGTAGGCATCGTCTTCACATACCTCCTCTGCAATGTACTTAGCATAAGAAAATGGGTTTCTATTCAAAAGCATCTGTCATTGTCATAATGGTCATAACTGACATACAGCAACACTGTACTGTGGGCTTTACTCTATCTTGTACAACTCTAGTAACTCTCCTAATTGACATAACCAAACCTCCACTTTTAATGTAACATAGGACTATCACAAGAAATACTGCTATTGAGAAACCTCTGTCATTGTCTGAACTGTCGTTGCTTACATGTACACCACCATCACAAGGTGCACTACTAAGTATATAAGGCAATAGTCAGTCGACATTGTCATGATTGTCATTTGCTGCAGACATATGGCCAGGATACCAGTGGCCATAGTCTTATAGTTGTAAATTAAACATCCACTGTACAACTCCAATGATCATATGTCGTCAGTTGTAGACAGTTGATAACAACAGTGATCATGCATATCCATTCAATTGTTATTTAAATGAAACAAATCACCGCCAAGTCTAATATGCAAAAATGAAATTTGGAACTATTTGGTAAAGATCTACACTTGGGCCGCTGTTACTCTACAGGATCAAATCATCACTGACCAAAAGCGTTGTCCTAAAGTTGGTAATGGTCGGTTGCCGACTGCAGCTGTCACTTTGATGGAGGCATGGTATAACGGACATTCTGCATACCCATATCCTGACAAACATGTTATCAAATCAATTGCGTCAGAAGCAAAGATTAAAGAAGACTAAGTGACAAGATGGTTCTCGAACAAACGTAGCAGAATCCTCACGTCAGTGTCAAGGGTAAGAGGAAAAATAGCGACTTGGTTCTGGGCACAGTGCAGCAACCAGCAAAGCGAGCCAGGCTTGTCTGAAACGGTTATCATGTATTATTTGTTTGATGGCAAAAATGCTTTTGATTTCGCATTGTAAATATTGTATATATGTTTGTTCAGTTTTGAATAAAATATAAAAAGTATTTTGTGTTTGTTTTTTAAACATAGCACATGCTCATTATTACATGTACATTGAAAAGAATATAATGAATAAAATCCATTAGCCTAAAAGATGAATTTTGATTTCAAAATTAGCTATAAATAGATCATATGTATCCACTACAATGTATTTTGGTTTGGCAAAGGCATCCAAGATACAGAATTTTCAAAATGTTTCAAAACCCTCAAATACTGTATGTTTGAAATTATTGTTTACTTTTGCCATGTGCTCATTTCATTAGGTGTAAATATTTCTTTAGACATATGACCATATCCCACAGTCTCTGTCGGGATTCAAACCCTTGTCAAACCATACAGCTCAATCACTTGTCTACTTGGCAGCCAGAGCTACAAACCATAGCTCACATGAGGGTTTTCCTGGTGAATAAAATATTCAATAGCATTATTTAATGTTGCAGAGATGAACATCTGCCACACCAACTGATTTACAGATATGTCTAACACATGGTGGAGATGTTGGGATTGAACCCGAGACCTCTCACTTTCAGTTGAATGGCAAGTGGTTCAGCCTGTTCCGTCTCACCGGCCACTCTGAGTGGGACGCTGGCACTGTGGTGTACACGGCATTGGAGACTGGAGACCTGCGAGTGCAGGTGACCGGCTCGGTGGACGGAGATTGCCAGGGAACGTCGACAGCTTTGCTTGTCCACACTGATGATCCTGCTCTGTTTGTAATGAATGTCGGAAGTCATGCAGGTAACGTACATGTTTACATGTTATGTAGCTGTTATTGTTTTTTAAAATAAAAGTTACATTTTTTTATCAGTACTGAAGTGTAGTATAAGGATGTATTTTGAATTTTGATATTGTGAACGTTTAAGTACATGGAGTGTAATCATTTTGCTTTTTCGAAATTAGATTTCAAGTTTCTTATATCTGATAAGTCAAAAAGTTTGGGAAAACTTGACACAATCATTTGTTTCTTTCTGATCAACCTAAAATGATTCAAGTTAGTGCTTCAAATTCTTGTAAAGATACTGACGACTGGTGTTTATATTTATGTTATATTGATACAGGCACTGTGAGAGTGATATTTGCTGATGATGAATATGCCATCATCTATGAGTGCTATGGAGAACTTGATGAGCAGGGTCGGTGCTCAGACCGAGCATATATAGAACTTCTGGCAAGACAGGTACAATTAAAATAAGTTATCATATTTGCAGTAGCATTGTTATGAGCTATTTTACCTCTAATATTTTTGTTTGTCAGTATGGAAATAAAGTATGTGCATCAATTATGTGTTGAGTTCAATACTATACAATACAAACACAATATTGGGACAACTTTTATAATCCTGTACTAGTATGCGTACACATACCATGAACATCCTTTGGGCAATATTAGAAGCTCCGACACATTTCACCAGTTTCTATAAATGATTGAGAATGAACATCTATACAAATCTTAGATGGGAGTTTAAATCAATGTTTAAAGATATATATTTGTGTTAATTTGTAGAGAGAATATTGTTGGACATTGACGAATTAGTGGACTTCAAGCTCACGCAGGATGAACTGGCAGATTTGGTTCGGGAGGTACAGGACCCGGACCCCATGGTCAAACAAGAGCCCACTGAGAACTGGACTTACACAACAACTGAGGTGACAACCGAGGTTTTTGTGGTGTGTGTTGAGACTATGACGGTTGTGACCTATGGAATAAAGTGTGGACAATGGATGGGATGGCGGATCCCTGGTGTGGATCATGGGGACAGCTGAACTGTGGGGGGGAAATTGTGACAGTATGTGCTTTTAGTGGTAAGGATGAGATGGTCGATTTTTTTTTGTGTGTTTTGTTGATAGAGCTGATGTTATATGATTAATTATTATTTAAGATGCCGCATCTCCAGTGTTATATTTTATGAACACAGGTAATATTATGTTATGGGTGATTATCAATTGTTGATCTTGATCTTATTTTTTTTGTTAGTTAAGTCATTGTTAGTGTTTGTATTTCTTTTTGTTTTGTTGTATGGTTTATGTAGATTGGGGGAGTGTTATGATTTTGAGTAGCAAATTGTTTTGGTTGATAATAGGGTTAATAATATTGTTTCTTCAAAATTTCACTTACTTAAATGTCTTTTCCTAGCTGCTCAAATGATGTAACACTCTATGTTTAACGTTATTATTTATAGTTTATGTTGTTATATACTTTTGAGCAGCTAGGAAAAGACATTTAAGTAAGTGAAATTTTGAAGAAACAACATTATTAACCCTATTATCAACCAAAACAATTTGCTACTCAAAATCATAACAATATACCCAATGTGAGAATTAATTGATAATATAGATTTTTTTTTTAAATATCTTACTGGCAGCGTTCTTGTTGTAAACGATACGCCATCTGTAGGAGCTTTACACAACGCGACCTTGTTATGATGCGTGAGAAATCAAAACGGACTTAGACTTCGATCACTAAATGCTTTCAGTATGTCTCTCGTGTTTAAACACGGTTGGTAATGGCGTACTTCCTTAAAGA
The DNA here is from genome assembly GCA_019095985.1 of Streblospio benedicti. NCBI lineage: Eukaryota > Metazoa > Annelida > Polychaeta > Spionida > Spionidae > Streblospio > Streblospio benedicti. The sequence continues at coordinate 62,025,241 of CM032660.1, read as the reverse complement.
CACTGCATCGTAAACAATCAAGTTCTGCTCATGTTCATGTTTTTATTTGTTTTTATGGATGAGTGATTAAATCGACGGAAGATGAAATAAAAAAAAAATGTGAGATTTTGGTTGTAGATCGTCGGGAATTTAAAAAAAGAAGGAAGTATGTGATTTTTATTTTATATCGGGGTTTTTTTAGCTCATCGTCGGAATGGTCATCCATAAAAAAAGTTATGATCGCCTAATAGAGATAAATTGTGAGAGTTGAAGTTTGATTACCACTGTGAATGCTCTGAATTATTTGAATTTTAAATTATTTCATATTTGTGTATTTGTGTTATTTGACAGTTTGAACGCAAATTGCCTAGTAAGTTGTTTGTGTCATAAATCATCAAATATTGGAACTTTCATTGAATGTAAATAGGAATCTATAACATGACTTCAACATTGCGACCCTTTCACATATTGTTAAACACCAATATTTTTTACTACACTATTAATATAAGCCATTGACATAATATTTGATGGACGTGATGGTCGTCAGATTCAGAAGTAATATACCCGAGGATTTCAGGTGTCACCACTCACTGAAGAGAGAAGGAATCAAGTGGTAACATTCATCAGGAAAACATGCTTTGAACCTGGTGATTTTGTTCCTGCCAGCCATGAGGGTAAAGTTATTAAATGGTTCTCACTTTCTTAGAATATAATCATACTAAAGAAGCAATATTCTCTTATGGAGACTGAACATCAATAATAATGTTTTATATGAAATATTAAGTGTTTATTATGATGATAAGGATGATACATTAATGACATAGTAGAAACTTAACTCAATACTTTGTAGTATGAATGGGAAAGACACAAACAATTTGTTTATAACCAGGTCTTAGAATCCTCCTAGTAATGCTAAAAAGGAATGATAGAGCGCACAGAGCTTTTGATAAATTTGATTGTATAGGGTAAATGTTACATGCATGCTAGTACATGGATCAATTCAATAACTGTTACATGTGTCATTACAGTGAGCTGTGAAGTGAAAGAGAAAGTGGCATTAACATGCTCTGCTGAAGAACTGCCAGCCCAGTCTGACCTCAGCCTGAAGAAAGTAAGTCATTTTGTCAAGTGTTATATTAATTATATAAAAATATTTGTATAAGACTGCTTCTGAGAGGTTATAATCTGTAATAATAGTAGTGGTAAATGATATATGTAAGCTAAAGCCTAAGTCACAACTGGCAGTGTGGACATTTTGAGAGTATGTTTTTCTTGACTGCTTGATGTATGTAATAACATGAGGCTTGATGTACTGGCTCCGTACTGGCTCTGTATTGCCTACCTATAGTCAGGCAACTGTAGAGCAAATTTGATATGTCAAACTTCCTTAACTGTACTACCACAAAAAATGTACTTTGCCTTGCTTTCAAAGCAATGGATCCCCATGGCCTCCATGAGTTATTGGCAGTAGAGGGCCAGTAAGGATGCAGTACCGTCGATTGTCACCTAGGCTTAACCTGTGATTGTCAACATTGTATGAAGCTCCTTTGTTGAATTATTTAGTTGAACGTTAGACAAACATTGACTCCTCAAACAATAATCAATGAAACATATACTGATGTGCAACTGCAGCTGTCAGGCCTGTGGTTTGCTGTGGCACGACTGGAGGGCAGCAGTGTGGCCGATGCTGGAAAGATTCTCATCAAGTACAGAGACGACACTCGTATCACTGCTTATATGACTGGGGCAAGGTGGGTACTTTGTTTTTTGGTTTTTAGATATGATCTTAGTATATAGAAACTTTGATTTTTACAGCTTAATTTGAAACCATGATCCTCTCAATCATATGAACTATGAAATACGTCATATTTTTTGTGTTTCAAGTTAACAAACATTGAACTCTAGACCAACATTAACTAAACATTATTCAATGCATCATGGTATTTATGTTTGCACTATTACTCCTGTTTTCACTGAGACCCCTGTTTTATTGTTATGTGGCTGGTATGATTTCAGACCAAGAAGAGGCTGCATTAGAACGCAGTCTATCGACCTGTCTGTGACGATGGCGGATCAGCCGGCTGACTTGTATCGAGATGTGTCTGAACATCCAGGTAGGTCATGTTAATGGTCAAGAATTCTCTTAAATCATTTATGTTTTACAAATTTTGATGGAACTTTATTTTCATTATTATTTACTTGATTATCGTAACTATGCAGATAAATGTGTTATGAAATTTCTATAACATCAGCCAATAATGTAGCTACACGTGCACCATAGAATGCATACCGGTACAATGCTCCAACCGCTTAAGTTCTTATACAAATGTATAAAATGCTGTACCTCTGTAGCTGAGTTTACAAACTATGAACAGAAAATGAGCTACTCAGTAAGAAAGCTATGTTGAATATGAAAGGGTTAATTGAACTAAATGCAAGTACATGTAAAACTTTTATGCTGCAGTTCACATGAGAGTAGTGCACGTGTCTGCAGATTACAACACCGCCCTTGTGTACATACATCTGTGGTGGTTCCGAGTGCCAGCGATCGTCCGCTGTTGTTTACCGGCGAGTACCAGAAACCCCGGTACCAGAGGAGGTCTTTGCCGAACTGCGTCTTGCTGCGGGAGAGGGCTGTATGGACAGACATAACTTTGAATACATCTCTCACAAAGGTATTATGAGTTCTCTTTTATCATGGACCAGTTCACTTTATTCTCTTTAGCCTTTTTAGTTCATAGTCCTGTTACTGTTAATTTCATAAAGTGACATCTACATTATATTAATAGTGTCATTGATTACAGCAGTATGCATGTTGAAGTGTATTGTTGTAAACAAAAATCCATATTGTACATTTTAGAATCTTTCGACATTGAATTACCAGATGAAGAGAAATGTCTTGTGAAGGATGTGGAACCCATGGAAAATTTCAACTATGATTTGGTAATAATTAATTTATTTTTGTATGTTGTATTATAATGTAACACAACTTCAATGTTCTTGTTATCAGGTATTATGGATTCATATTTTATTAGTCCTTTAGTTTTGGAGTCATTGAGTTTAAAAAAGGTATAACAGTGAATGTTATAGGGGAATTGGTGAGACATTCCGCCAGGTGCTTGCTATCACCCAGTTTTCTGTATTTGGGTGTTTTTATTTGTTGCTTATGTACTCTCATTCGAGCTGCTAGAGTATTGTTTGTCATTCAGCAGACTATACTGCTACTTACTGTCTTATTTTATTTATTTTGTATCACATTGACTTGTAAGCCAAGTTTAAGTACTACTGCATTATTTCATTTATTTTGTAATACACTGACTTGTTAGCGAAGTTGGCTGGGTGACATTGTTATTTGCTTATTTATACATGTTTCTATATTGTAATTGTCACATGTCAGTATGACAAAATATTATTGCATTGAATGGAATACAAATCTCAACAACTCCTCAGCAGTTCCCATGTAACAGAACTACGAGTGCATTGTGTTTGTTCTACATGAGCGCTTCATGGACTAAATATTAAAAAGCAAATTTTCTATTTAAAAAATTATTAAGATCATATTGAGCTCTCTAACAATTTGATCACTAACTCCTCTTACATTTAATTATAAATCCATAATTTATACTCATCATTTCCTTAAGGTACTTAAGTTACTCATCAAATTATGCTAAACAGAAGCAGAATTAAGAAATAGTAGATTGAAGAGTATATATATTCATCACACACAGATCATATATTGGAGGTACGTGTCCATTACTAAGGCCGTGAGAAATCACGGGTATGACAGCTTGCAAGAGGAGTGATACTCAATGGACAACAACGACCTCGTCAATTTTTGTCCTACACCCAGGTGTAAGTGGCATATTTTGGGTTACAAGGATTTTTTATGAATTCATGTTTGTATTTTTTTTCTTTTTTTTTCCAGATTACATTTTAACTTGGGTGTCACTCTAGCAAGTTTGGGTAAATTCTTCATAGTCCCTAAAACATATGAATTTTAAAAGTAAGCATGCTAAATGTTACGATTACCATGATTAAACATATATTATCTGGGTAACAAAATATGACAACATTCATTTTGATTATAATCCTGGGTTAATTATATATGTCACTCATGGTGACTTAGCAGAGGAACATTAAACAGACTCGTTGTTCATATTGAAGTTCAAAATTTTAAATGAGACAAACAACATTTTGTACACCATAGAATGAAGAAAACAACACCCTGAAATTTCCTACTGTCTGAAGTAGGCAATATCTCTTTGATAACCAATACATCATAAATGAAAACACACAATCTACCATCCTTTTACTAAATCAAGAATGGTAAGCAATCTATTTAAAGGCAGAATCAAAGAAACTGCTAACTGTATGGTCAATAGAAACTAATTATCTTATCTTAACTAAAGCCATTGGAATTAAAGCTCACAGGAAATTGTCTTTTTCTATAGCTGAACACAAAGAAAGCTTGCAAGCCATTAACCCAATTACATCATAGTGGTCACTTTTAGACAAATTTTCACTGATAAGCAAGCAGTTGACTATAAATTAAGCTCTCTGTAAAAGTTATATATGATAACACGTTTTGGCAGATTTTTTAATCAAAACTAATCATGATTAAAATGGAAATTTATGATTAAACTAAACTAAACTAAACTGAAATTTTCAAGTTTGTTGATTAACAAAAAACTAAACTAAATTACACAAATTTTGATTGATTAATCGATTAAGCAAACAAATTTGAAAAATCTTGCCCCAACGGTGCCAAATTCATTTAGAAATCCCTCAATTAGAAACATGCCCGAGGAAACACGATATATTGAATGTGTACAGCTGTGGCCTAGTTGGTAATTGTTGCTAACTTTTTGCATTAGTCAGCCTTGCCTGAGACCCGAAGCAGCGCTAATATTGAGGAGGGTGACACAGGATAGTGGAACATGGAACATGGGGTCAAAAAAATAGTGGAACGTGGAACATGGGGTCAAAAAAATAGTGGAACATAGAACATAGGGGTTAAAAAATAGTGGAAAATGGTGATAGTATTCAGTGATGCAGCTCATGCTAACTTAAATGATGGAGTTGGCAGTGCATATTGTGTTCCTGGTGGGAGACAATAATGCATGTTGCCCTCTCGCTTGGCACATGGGCAAAATTAAAAGAGTCGTTAGGTCCACTATTGCGGCAGAGGCACTCCGTTTACAAGAAGGGCTGGAAGAAGCAGTTTATGTGAAAACTGAGCTAGGAGGAATGATTGGCAGAGACATACCAATCATGGCATACATTGACAATAAAAGTGTAGGGGAAGCTATTCACTCAACAAAATTTGTGGCTGACAAAAGACTGAGACTGGATTATAACGGCAAAGTCTGGAGAACGAAGAGATTAGTGTCATATTATTGAGGCATAGTATGTCGGCGAACGTGTTTTTGTAAATATTTTGTCACTAAAGATAGCTATTTTGGGGATTTTGGTGGGTTATTTGGAAATATATTACCAGAATTTTTGTTTAAACCGAGCAAGATTATGCAAAGACCATACAATTTTGTAATAAAAAATACCCCAAAGGGGACACCGCAGTACATCGACTGTTGAACCAGTGTATCCCGCGACATGAAGTCACAGGATACCGTCGAGGCCCACATGTAGTAGGTTGGGGGTTCTACAAATATTTTGAAATGACGCCGTATATTTCAATTTAAAATGCAAAAAATCTCACTGAGAATGGAAGGCGCCATAAAATTCTCTAAAATGTTACTCGTCCTGCCTGGACATTGGTCCATATTGCGGGAGGCCTTAAACACCGTAGGCGGGTCTCACTGTTTTTTCCTGCAGCCCACCTCTAGACATGGCCGGGCGGCCTAACACCATAGGGTTCAAAGCATTTATTTTTTAAATGCACTGTTCGCCGGGGGGCTTCAAAGAATATTTCACCGGGTCACCTGCTTTGGTTTCTAAATACCTAAACAGTTCTTTACATCAGCATGAGTGAATCAGGTTAAAAAACCCACTTTAAAAAAGTCCTTTTTATGGTATTGCGGTATGGCGAAACAAGCGGTGTCCCATTATAGTATAATATCAATAGAATGGGGGTAAGATGGTGTCCAGGGCCATACCAACTTGCAAACGCCATTATTTGAATAAATGGCAGCTGCTCAATGACAAGCTGGGTTATTAAATGGCATGAACAATATTTTAGACTATTGAACCAACATTGTTGATGTACACTTTAGTTATGTGCTAATGTTTTTGTATGTATATATTACCTTTAGTTTAAAAAGAAAAAAATGATGGGAATGTCTAACATGCTTACATAATGTATACGTTGTATATATACCAGCTGGACTGGCAGTGTACATTGTGAATAAAGTTAGGTGAACACATGTTAAGTGTTATTTCTACAAATTAACAAATGACAGGCGTATATTTCATATTTCGATGGAACATAGGAAGTCATAGTGGAACATGGTTGCAGTGTCGGTCAATATGATATACACTTCATAATCGTGGCAATCCTCCAGCCAATGTTTGGTTTCTACAGCTTCTACCTAATGTGCTTCTTTGGCTGAGTGAATAGGTAGTTAGACTCATGACCAGAAAGTCGTGGGTTCACTTGCCCAATATTGTTCAATTCTCTACCCAGATGTCATATAGAATAAAAAGAGAATAATATTGTCTGTTCGTTTGTCAAGGATCCTATTGCATCGAAATATGAATAAATGTTTGAATTTTTTTAAGTTTCAATTTTTGGACAAACAAACAGAGAATATTAAAAAATTATATAAGACAACTTGAAAGTTAAAAATAAGATTTATTATTCTATTCTTGAAAGTGTGAAAAAGATAGATTGGTGGGTCAATTCAAGTTGATTTATGAAATACTTTAGATGTATGGACACTGGCATGCTGTGTACAAGCTACGCCGCGGTGTCTGGCAGTCTGGAGAGATGGAACTCAAGAGATACGGCACAGAAAATGTCATTGAGGCGTATATTTCTGCTAACCTGTAAGTAATATAATTATTGTGTTTCAATAACCTTTGACGGTTGATATGGTGAATTTTTACTCTTAGCTTAAAAAACATTCACTCACATTTATTTAAAGCAAAGTAAGAGCAATATCTTAAAGATGTGCTCACCACATGTATCAAACGATTGTAATTATGATTTATATTTAGCAAAAAATCAAAATTAACTCAAGTAGGTTTTAATGCTACCATTTTATTACTGAACAATAATATTTCGTCTACTCTATAGGTTTTGTCAAGTTTACCTGTGACTTTTACTTGAGGTATACAACCATCAAAGGGCCCCCCACGAATCTGTACCACATCAAAATCAAAATGTGGACCATTTGTCTGTAAATAAGAAACAATTACTCAATGTAAAAGGCCATGGGAATTTGTATGGTGATACTCAGTAGTTGTTGACCATGTTTCAGTTATGGTGCCTGTCGTCAGTTCTCCAGTTTCATGATGCCTGCTCAACAGCCTGGTGTCTATGACGTCTACTATGGCAAATTCAAGATTTGTAAGTCATTCTGTATTTTTAAGACCATGAAATATGTATCTTATTTTTCATTGTAATTTAGATTACCAAGCGCCCAGGGCTGTTAAATTGAAATTTTCTCAAACTGGGGGTCTGGTTGTTACACGAGAGTGCAGTTAGTTCATAATTTTTCACAACATTTAAGAAAAATGGGGGGAGGTGGTCACTTGGATGGTTGTATACGGTATATATTATTTATGTAACCATCTATTTTGGCGGGACTTGTTCCATCTTTTGTATTAACACTTCCAAAACCCTAAACCCGTCATTCCCTTTTTGCCTTATCACTTAATCTATAATTAAGATAGGAAAAAAAAATCTAAAAGTATTTATCAAGGCCTGGCCTGGAGCAACGTGACAATGTGTAAAAATAAAGAATGTAATGTGGCATTCATTGAATTTATGAATAATATAATCCCCCAATCTTATCATCTTACTTGACGCATAGCAGATTCTTGATCATTCTTTCTCCAAGTCTATACCACATAGCCACCTAGGACTTGAACACTGCTTCACTTCTACCATGTCCTCTATTTACTAAGCATTAAAAATTAGCAGAATAGAAGGGCCACAGTGGTCTAGAGTACCAGCAATGACTAAATGATAGGTGTGAAAATATAATCCTCTACTATATGCATACATTGTACTTACACCCAAGTCCATTAGTTACAATACATTTATGTATACACAATCTTCCATTTTTCCCGCTGCGTGTGTTCCTGCCACGTGTCTAAATAATTGCTTGAAATACATAATCTGTCTTCAAAAAGTCATTGAATTTCATCAAAATCTGTTGAAGTCCTCTGTAACCACAACATCCCCGCCGCTGGTTGTTGCACTCTCGCAGCAGTTTGAGCTCGTCAACCATGACAGTGAGTATTGAACAGATGTTTGATTGATTTTCATGCAATTTTTTCAAACTTCTCGCTCTGTCACATGTCTTTTTAGCAAGCATATTTCTACCAATGATAGATATAACCACTGGGAAACCTGTATATACCATGCAATGTTATTTGATTCAGTGTGACCGGCTTTGTGAAAGTGGTCATTATGTGAGAGTTAAATGTTTGCAATTATTTTGCGGTGCCATGTGCAATTGAAGAACCAGAGAAGCATGATAGTGGATGCAAATTGGAGGATCTCCCTGAACAACAAGATTTTGATATTAGTCAAGTAAGAACATAACAACACAATGTAAGATGTTTTATCAATGCAGCAGGTAGTTACTTCGGTGAACACTCTCCATGTTCTCTTGTGTGGATATCAAGTCTCAAAGTTTGCAGAATATAAATTTGTTCAGATTTTAGCTACATGTATTAGTCGATATATATTTTGATTGTAGACTGGGCAGCCAGGCCACACCCTCTGAATGAGGAATGATTATGACCTGCTCAAATAAACTTAGGATGTGATTGATTGATTGATTCCACAGAATCATTTTCAGTTTGAAAAAATTAAAACCCAAATGAATCCTCTCAGTATAAATTTTCAAACCTTTGAAAGAAATGAGAACCAATATGCTGTGTACTTGACCAACTATCTTATTCAGTCTCCAT
>CM032660.1:62000126-62016063 GCA_019095985.1 Streblospio benedicti | reverse complement strand
AGACATAGTTTTTAGTGTTTAATGTTGGTTGGTAATGACTAGCTCGTGATATATCCTTGAATGAGTTCATCGTGTTGGTAATTAATTAGATACTAGTATATTATTTTTATCTTTCACAACACACAATAATTTCAGGGCTACCAAGTAGTACAGATATGTCGGGTATTGATACAGATTTCCGACCCAAAATACTAATTCTACCTTCAAAATACAGATTTCCCTACTTTTGTGTATTTTTCATTAATAATCACTTTTTATGAAGTAAAAGCATGGGAACTGCATCCCAACATAGATATGTGTGCTTGTGATTGGTGTTAAAAGCCCTGAATATTGGTTACATTACACCAGAACTACATACATATCAGTTCTGCGGTTATGGATTTCTTTTCACACCCAGTATTTTTGTAGACCGTTTGCTGTTCCACCACGGAATACCCCTAAAATACAAATTTTGGGCATCCTGAGTACAGAAATGTCTATTGAGGGGTTGGCAGTCCTGTAATTTATAACTGTTTGACAGTTTCGTCTGCTTCTGCAGACATTTTCAAAAACACTACTGCGCATGTCAGATCATGGTTTACAGCCGCCGTCCCCGCCAACCTATTTATGGAATGGCTTGAAGAGAAAGCAATAACCTCTGCCCCAATCTCATGCAAACCAAAGTTTTGGAAACGATATGTTGATGATGTACTAGAAATAATCAACAATGGGGAAACTCAGAATCTTACTGACCACCTAAACACAGTTGATGACTCAGGCAGCATCCAGTTCACCCACGAGGAAGAACACAACAACTCTATTCTATTTTTAGACACACTCATAGTGAGGAAACCTGATGACTGTAAAATTGTTGGTATATCGTAAGAAAACTCATACAGATCAATACCTTCACTTTACTGCACATCATCCAGTGCAACATAAACTTGGAGTCATCCGAACACTGTTGGATAGATGTGAGGACATACTGGCCGTTCACATATATTTCGGTATACAAGAAATATTGTGTTTTTGCTTTTCATGTCCATCAACCAGCATCCGTTGCTATTCCTGCTAAAACTTTTATGTCCCTACAAACTAAGTAACAAAAGCTTCCTTATAACTGTAGGCAAGGAGAAAATATTCCTGAATCGACAATATTTCACCAAACGTCATGGCGTCTTTTGTTTTCGTTTTTGCACAGCACACATGATTCTAGTCTAGCTAGGGAGCGCTGCATTTCTGATATAATTCATACGAAATTTTAAATTTAAATTTGATTACCACCGATTATAGCCCATCATTCTATGCTATTCACATTTATAAACATTAAATAGAATTATTGAAGCCTAAATAAGCAATGAGAACAAAATAACATGGTTTAACAGGTGATGAGTTTCTTGACGCAAGACCAAAACAACTTATACTCCTCGTAAAATCTTGCGTTCATAATGAAAATAATATAAATAACGTCAGAAACGTTAAAAAATCGAATACTCATTTTTCTGCATTAAAGTTGGCAAGGAAAATTCCCGTAATAAAAATAAACATGTAAATAACAAAGGTATCATAATAGTCGAAGATTCGTATTGTATGTCCACATATAGGTTGAAAAACATAGATTCTGGATAACTATACATTATTACTGTGGTAGGATTTAGAAATGAGTAAACTCTGTTTTTCTTGTATACCGAAAAATATGTGAATGACCAATAGTTACAGAGATAGATGACATGAAAATGGAAGAAGAACACATCATGTTCCAAGTACAACATTCTAAGTAGCAGCATAGTAACCCATAACTTGCAGCTTACCTACAGGGAGACTGGTCAAAACATTGGTTAGACCATCTTCAAAGCAACTTCAAAGCAACCTATTGACCAGACTGAGGTAATTAAGGCCAGCCTTAACAGGTCAAGTGTTAGCTTGCACCTGGGTTACACAATCATTACACAATGGGGGTAATTAGCTCTAATTGCTGGAAATAACACACCATTTATACACAATGGATTGTTTGTTTGAGTGACTTTTTTTTCCAATTTTAAAAAAATGAACCTATTGCCACAAAAAGATAGGTAAAAAAAAATTATGGTGGTTTTTCAAAAAGGTACGCGCCTGCGTACAGTGCGTATACTTATGCTACCTCCCTGTTGTCAATTCATTCTATCATTCCGTGCAAAATTTCACCGCCAATAACCCACGCTGATTGGTCAATCAGCGTGCTCAATTTTGCGATGGAAAACACGCTCCAAAAAAAACCACGGCGCTAGTCTAAACTCCTCACAATATCAATACAGCCGCTGACGACGCAAGGCGCGTGTTCTGTAGCGGAGAGCAACAGTTTAGACTAACGCCTCCGCGCGCTCAAAACAAACGAAATTGACGTCTTTGCGCGAAATTGACTGGCAATGAGAATGTTATAATATGATTTATTTTAAATAAAATGGATTTTAGTCATGATAGAATGGTGATTGACCACTCAATTGTCGTGTCAATCGCAAAATTTTTCTGATTTACCCTCACTTGGTGAGGGTAAATCAGGCGTCAGCATGCTCAATTTTGCGATTGACACTCCAATCTCGTGGTCAATTCCTACACTTGCCTTTTGTGATTCATGAGGATGTTTCTTAAATGATTGGCTGTTCCCATGTAAGCATGTCTTGTTACAGTTTACTGGTGACTGATATCCTATTGCTCGTCTGAGAAACAGCGGTGTCTTTGACAAAGATGGCGTGATGAGAGTCAATGTGAACGACGATCACACTTATTCAGCTCTGATCGCCGGATACACAAGGTGCATAGCAATTCAACCAACATCACTATCAAATCATTATATTATTTCAATTTATTTTGACCTCTTTGTGGTCAGTGTTCAGTGGTCAGTGTTCATTTTGAAAAAAAACCTCATGAAATGTGAAATATTAAGTTTTCATTGCCTGAATAGTTCATAGAACTGTAGTACTGTACATGTAGTAGGAAATCTCGTGATACTCCTTTCAGTACTGGTGGTTGTACTGACGTAAGGCAAGTGACCATGACACCTGGTTATCGTCGCGTGGCTCACGACATATTCATCAAGCAAGGCAAAGACGAAGGTATGAATTAACAAACTTTGGATCAATAACATATTTATCACATTGTATTTAAATTTGATTTTAGAGTAAATTTAACTTTCATCTACATGTATATACAATACAGAATGTCAAAGTTACTAAAAATGCTATGTATTTGGTACACAGCGCTTGGTCTCATTTTGTTTTGGAATGTTCTTTTATGCTGTGTGAATATGTTCTCAATGATTTAATTTTGAATTTTTAAATTTTCTTTATTTTTATAAACGTTTTCAAACCATGTAGGTTCCTTGTCAAAAACTAAAATAGAAATACAATATAAAAATAGTGCAAATACAGTACAAGATTTTTTGTACTCTGTATTCTTTGTACTGTATTTGCACTGTTTTTATATTGTATTTCTATTTTAGTTTTTGACAAGGAACCTACATGGTTTGAAAACGTTTATAAAAATAAAGAAAATTTAAAAATTCAAAATTAAATCATTGAGAACATATTCACACAGCATAAAAGAACATTCCAAAACAAAATGGCAAAGTTATGAATGGATTGAACAAACATGGGATGTTAGATTTCCTTGTGCTCCAAAAGCTAGCAAGATTACATGTTGGTTTGTCTTGATCTTTACAGTTTATTGGCAAATGGTACAACATCTTCAGCCTTCGACGACATGCGAAATTCCAATCGGAGAGAGTAGAATTTGAAGTGCTGGAGAATGGAGCTATTAAGTATGCCACTGCTGCCAAGTAAGTCTAACAATGGAAGGATATTATTGATGAATTATCTATTTTAATTTTGCTAAGTATCTAAAGTATTAGTTACATGTATGGGTGCTATCATTCCGGTACGTGTTTTTGAACCCCCGCGTCAATTTTCTGTAATAGAAAAGAATAATCATCTGTTTTCTAATGACTCATGATTATTGTATCATCTTCAGCACAAATAAGAAACAAATCAAAGATTTAAAAACGTCTGTTTTCTTCAGTTTTTTATGTTTGATAGCAAGAAAGCAGGCAAACAGAAATCCTTGTTTTGATCATAATTTTAGAAATGTTACCGATATTAGGATAATTTATTACCTCTGATGAAATCACTGTGAACACTGATGAATCACTATAAGGTAAAAAAATGTGAACCATATTGATTAGGTGTTGCTAAGGGAATGATCATAAATAATGATTCTGGGGGGGAGTTCCAAAAAGATGGGGGGTCTTCCAACTTTTCTGATCCGCTTTGGGGGGGTCGCTGAACTTTTTTTATCACACAACGGTATATTTTTTTAGCTCACCTGCTGTGAAACCCCAAAATAAACAGGCTGATAACTCGAAGACTACTTGAGCTATTGACTTGCAAATTGCAAATTGAATACGTCTTTTTTGAGGAAAAAAAGTATCTCTCAAAAAATTTTGTTTGTACTTTGGCCTACTTTTGACGAACTTACGAGCGTTACGCAATAAAGTTTGTTACCATGCTACAGGGAGAAGTATTTGACCTATGGTCACCAAACTTCATATTTAGCTTTCTTGTACTACTCACCAGAGCTGATTAGATTTTGGTGTACTTTGGCCAAACTTTTAATGAAGTTACGATGTGTTTTTAAAAACAAATTATTACATTAATTATCAATTATTACGGTATTACGTGTTTATCTGGTCTCTTGGGAACAGTTTATGACTTATCATCACCAAACTTGACATTTGGTATGTCTATATCACTCTCCTCACGTGATTTGATATTGGTGTACTTTTGCCTACTTTTGATTTTTTTTTGAATATTTGAGTAGAACTATTGTTACCACGGCACTGGGATAAGTATTTCACCTATGGTCATTAAACTTTACAGTTAAGTTCACTATACTAGTCTCCACAGTTGAATTGACGTTGGTGTACTTTGGCATACTTTTTACGAACTTATGAGCGTTACGTAATAAACCTTGTTACCACTTTACAGGGAGAAGTATTTGACCTGTGGTCACCAAACTTCATATCTAGCTTCATTGTACCACTCTCCAAAGCTGATTAGATTTTGGTGTACTTTGGCCTACTTTTGATGAAATTACGATGTGTTTTAAAAACAAATTATTATGAATTTGTGTTTATCTGTCTCGTGGGAAGACTTTATGACCTATCATCACCAAACTTGTCATTTTGTATGACTATATCACTCAGACTTGCTCTATGCTTGTATCATATAAAATGTGTGGAAGCAGAAAATCTGTTATGCTATTCATGTGTTTGTTCAGGCAAATGCAATGTAAGCCGCATTGATCCGTCAAGAATTATGACCTCTGTGACCAATGTTGGTGGTGAAGATTGCAGGTTCATTATGTTATCAGGATTTTGATGACGTCTGGAAGTTAGACACCATTGTTCCAAAGTTCACTATCAAGGTTGATTTTATATTTCGTTTGTAACAAAATCATTTAGCTGGGAAAAATGAATCATATAGATAATCTTCAAATAATCATTGTGGACGCATTTTATCATACATTATCCTCTCATTAACATCATTACGATCACAAGCTTTTTATAGCTCATAAAATAAGGTGAAGCAGGGTATGTTTAATAACCCTAAAAATGTTGAGCCCATATTTCCGCTCCCCTGCTTCTAGCTGATGCTGCAGCTGGGCAGCGACCTGTCCACGGGGGCCATCGTGTGCGTGGGCCAGGACTACCAGCCCACGGTGTACGGCTCGTGTGTCTCCGATTCCAAACCCCGCATCATCGCCGTGCGTCTCACCGACGGACTGAGGCAGATCGGAGACGTCTTCCACAACACTTTTGACGAGCTCGTTCCCAACAGATACGTGCACCTCTATGTGACCGTGAACAGCATCATGGGCAGGATACAGGTGCAGGTGCGTGCTCGGAAGACTTTCTGGGTGATGTATCAATGCCGGGAGAGGAAAAGCTAAGATATTTCCTTGAATGTGTTCATCGTTTTGGAATTCATATATTATCATTATCATTGGTTGAGTTTTTCTCAATACTATTATTTTTACTTACTGGTTGACAGTTTCGGCAACAACTGCTGCTATTTTCTAAACTACTCTCCAATTCAAAATATTCATTTCCCACAACCATAATAGTCCATCAACCTTTTAGTGTGTTGAAGGAGGATATCAGAATGTAATAAGGGCTAAAATTCATCCTGAAGTACCCTTCTACCAAAATCTGGTGAGAAAAATTCGCATCCTCACTAAAGATGGTTCAGTGAAAATACGCTTCTTGGCTACCTGACTATTAGATTCACTGTTTACATTTCAAATATTTCTCCCTTAGCAATTCTGGTTGGTTGTATCAGCATCTAAAAACAACTACGTGATAGAATGAGTGTGATTCTAAATCTCCTAATTGCTGACGCGTTGCATATGGTGTAGATAAATGTCCCTGGCGTGGCAGCATCCCAAAGCCCACGGGAGCCTCTACATCCGCCCGCGGTGTCCACAAGGCCGGGAGCTCGACACCGACATACACACCCTCGCCATCTGGAACTACGACCTCAACCTCGCCTCAACGTCCGACCCCAACTACGCCCTCAGCGCATTGCCATGGGGATGTAAGTTACACATTTTGCACTTTAGATATAGCATTTCTTACGGGCAAACAGGTTTCTTTTTTTTTCTTTTTCAAAGAACAATTCCACTATATTTTTTATTTATCAAAGTGAATCTTTTGACATGGTACAGTACAGAAGAAATCTGACCTTTTAGGAACTGGAAGCGTTTTTGCTATGCTCAATATTGCCATGTTATGTTGCAGACATCCATCATTGTGCCTCCTTTGCCCAGTGCCTCAACGGTGGCACGTGTGTGCCTCCGTTCTCAGACAGCACCAGCGCAGACTACACCTGCACCTGTCTGCCTGGCACCACAAGTTAGATAATGATATCACTAGATTACTAGCCTAAGACGCCAATGACCTGGTGTAAATGAGTCAACTAAGCTGTTCTCTTGGATAGTAAACTCCGACATTTACATTTACATTTGTGTGTAAATTACATACGTTATTTGTGATTTGAATGTATGCTCTGAAACACCAAAATGCTTTGATGTTATGTATGCAACCGCTTAGATCTGTATGCATTCTTTTATCACAAACTTTTCTTATGCTAAGCAATGTATTGGGTGCTGTATTGTTGAAATGGTTCCTACTTTTTCCTACTTTTTTCAAAAAACTCCTATTATTCCTACTTTTTTGTAAATTTAAAAAAAAATATGATCACACATTGCAACGTTTTAAACTGTGTTTTGTAAAGTATTTTTACAGAAGATGTTTAGTGGGCATGTTCTTTTCCTAGCAGTGTGGTCTGGTTTCATTGATCCATAACCCAGCCATCAACCTATGTTCTCTAAGGAAAGCTTTCATCAACATGACTTACATTAGTTTGCTTTTAATAACTATTGACATCATATAGAAACAATGCGCCATTTGATATAGTTTTGCATGTAAATGTTTGATGCTCTTTTTATGTCTCTAGACTCGACCCCAATGATGCTTTGCTGAGGGGATTAGATTTTTACCAAATTTCCAAACTACTTATATTCTTTTATTTAATTGTGTTTTCTTTATTTTCAAATAACAAAACATTAATGCTAGAAGATTAAATTTTACAAATTTCTTTAGTACTTTTGATTTTTGTTTTAAACAGTTGTTAGGTACTTCATCATCATCATCTTCATCTTTGGTATTTTGATTAACGCGCAGGTGCTGGGGCAACGTCCATATCAGTGGACCCCCTTCCAGGTAGCTTGCTTGCTACACACATGGCTGCTTTCCAAATGTCTTTGTCATGAGGTTCAGTTTTGTGAGTTTCCAGTCTTTCTGATCCCTCTCTGTCACCTGCTTCCATGTCGTCTTAGGTCTCCCTGCTCCACGACTTCCTGATACGTACATGTCCCATGCTGTCTTGATTCCACCACTTAACCGTTCCATGTGTCCATACCAACGGAGCCTTCTCTTCCTTAGAATAAGGTCCAGGTCCTCCTTGCTGAGAAGCTTCAGAAGTTCATTTGACCTGGAGGTGGCCACATCTTCCGGCCTCACATTGCAGATCTGTCTGATCATTGCCCTGTCGTTGCGCTGCAGATGATGAAGATTTGGCTTGGTCAAGGGTGGCCAGTGCCATCTTTCAATAGCATGGAGTATTGCACCCCGCACAAAAGTGCTGTCCACATGACCCCTCTTCTAGTATGAAAGGTGGCGAGAAAAAAGAAATGGTAGCAGATCTTTGAACATCTTCCAAGCTGTTGTCACACTTGTGGTTGCAATGTCTTAGCCATCATGTTGTCTGCCATCAATTGGTCTCGCGGTTCCCTGGCATCGTCTACAATTTGTGTCCTATGTCAGGTGTTTCAGCCCGCTGCATTTCTTGTGCACCCACTTCTTGCAGCCTTTGCAGAAGATGCTGTTTCTTCCTACTCCAGTGCAGCAGACAGCACAGGGGACCTTGCCTGAGTTCTGGAGAAGATCCAGATCAGTACCGCAATTCATGATCTTCGTCTTCCTTGCATTCACTCTCAGACCCTTTTTCTCCATACATTCATTCTTTACTTTTGAGAATTTTGGTATCAATCACTTGGGCTCTTTGCAGTGATTAATGTCAGGCTACCTACAAAGGGTTTATTATAGACACCATGAATCTGTAGCAGAGCTATTTTTACAATTAGATGCATCTATAAATATTGATGACCAGTTTCTATAGTTGCAAACACATCTTAGTTGTGTTTATGGACTAAGTTGATATGGTGTAGCTTACCCTGGCTTTACTTCTTTTAGATTGTTCTTTTGCCTTTTTTTTTTAATGTTTGTTTTTGTTTGTTTGCTTGTTTTAATCATAGCTTCATGACCTGTGTATGTGTACAAAATGATGTTTACACCTTTAACCTTGTAACAGCTCACTGCTTGGGATGATAGTATCATTCTGGTTTCAAAACTTGGGTTTGTGAGTTCGAGTCCCGCCAGGGCCATTTGATATAGTTAAATGGAAGCTTAGGGTTGTAAAACCTGTCTTCAGCTATGTCCATCATGATAGAATTTCCTTGGTAGAAAGATGTGAGAGAGTTTGTAGAAAATGTCTTAGCAAAGAAATAGCCAGCTCAACAGCCTCTGCACATGAATGCATGGTAAATTTGTATGAGCAAAGATGACAACGTAAAGTGATAACTTTAATTAGTTCCTACTTTTTTACAATATTTTCCTACTTTTTCCTACTTTTTTCCTACTTTTTTATGCTGATTCTTCCTACTTTTCTTACTTACTAACTTTGGGCATAATCTGAGCCACTTCTTTCACAGACTCCCCAAACTCCCAACTCCTCTGACTAGGGGACGATTGTTCTCCACGGGTCTCGAAGGGCTCTAGCACCACCTTGCACTACCTAGCAATCTCTGCGCTACTATCGTCGGCATCGGAGAGAAAGGGCGGAGTTCTATCGTTCTCGGCTCGATTACCGTCATGCGCTGGACCTAACCAGGAATTCTCCTGGTATCACAACGTTCCAATAGTCAGCTTTCAGTGACCGAGGGACCCATGAAAATTCACTAACCGACCAACGAACGTGCCACACATACTTTAACTGCTTTATTTTGAGTTCGAATTCCCGGGTGGTAGCTTCCTAACATATTTTCTTTTTGACAGAGTGCTTTTTACTACATAAGTTAGCCTCATAGCTAGCATTTAGAAAAGAAGGATATGTCATACTCCATCCTATGGAATTTTGGATCTCATAACAATACAGTAGATTAAGTTTACAATAGAGCATTAGCTAAAAAGAAAGCGACTTAAGTAATTATAAAAATATAATACCTCTGATCGTTATCTACCAAATAAAAAATATTGTTCTGTAAAAACTAATTGTTTGCAGACTTGTTCATGGATCTATATAGTAGTTTATGGTAATACTGGTATACTGAGTGCATTGTGTATCTAGAATATTTTCTTTTTAATTGAGTGGTTTTTACTAAATAAATTAGCCTCATAGCTAACATTTAAGACAGTGATATGTCAGATTACATCTTATGAAATTTTCAATCTCATAACCGTACAGTAGATTAAGTTTACAATATATTATTAGCTGAAAAGAAAGAGGCTTAAGAAATTATAAAAATATAAATCTAATTTCTTATTGTATTCCAAATAACAATCTAAAGTGTTTAAACTAAATGCATTATCAGTTTATGCAAACTTGTTCATAGAACAGGTTAACATCAAAGATCTATATATCATTTAAGTCAGTGATATGTCAGATTACTTCGTATTAAATTTTCTATGCCATAACCATACAGTAGATTAAGTTTACAATATATCATTAGCTAAAAAGATAGAGGGTTAAGAAATTATAAAAATATAATTCTAATATCTGATTGTATTCCTATAACCCACTTTTGTCTTTCTTCTTAGTCTGTTTTTGCACACTTGTTCATGGAACAGGTAAATATCGTAGATCTATATGTCGTTTTATGATAAACATATCACAGCACTAAATGCATGTGATGAACACCATTTATGCTATGGGCTCATATTGTGGTTTGGCACTCTCTAGAAGCTATTTCTTACATGCTGGAACTTGAATCCTTGACCATTCACAACGCGGCCTTAACACTGAATCATAACTATGAGATGGACACATTTTAAGGAGGTTAATACCAGCAGATGTAAAATCTGTCATTCTCATGCGCAGATCAGAGTGCTATCATGTCATGATGTGGCATATCTATGAACGTTGGGCATAATTTTTCTTGTAGTAGAGACTATGCGTTTCTCAGCTTGATAGACTTGTGGAAAGAATCCTCTATGTCAATACGTAAAATCAAGTCCATTTGTGACACTCTTACTGACCTTGTACAATCAACCAAATAAAATTACAATTTATTGCACTATGTATTTGTGGCCCTGACAATGGGTAGTTTTTTTTAGTCCTGACATTTCAAACAAATGTATTGCACTATTTATTGGTGGCCCTGACAATGGATAGTTATTTTCAGAGTCCTGAAATTTCAAACAAATTTAGGCAGGACAACAAACCAAATAGTGTCCCCACAA
This sequence comes from Streblospio benedicti, assembly GCA_019095985.1. Taxonomy (NCBI): domain Eukaryota; kingdom Metazoa; phylum Annelida; class Polychaeta; order Spionida; family Spionidae; genus Streblospio; species Streblospio benedicti. The sequence goes on along the minus strand of CM032660.1, from coordinate 62,004,974 downwards.
AATAGAAGTTAATTGTAACTAGTTAAGCCATGGTAAATGTAAGAAAGGCCGAAATATTCAGATTTGTAGTCAATACTGAACTCATTATGTATTGTGAAATAATCAGGTAGGCTATGTAAAGTTATTTGGAAGATCGTGGAATGGAACTCATGTTCTCCTGTCCATGATACGGACCAGTCCATGTTCATGTCCATGGGCGGACGCTCTACCCACTGTGCTAATTTCCTGGGATGAAGTACACACACTTCAGTCTCAACCAGTATCAATCTTACGCAATGGCACTTTTCCGCCTTGATACTATTATTAGCCTACTAGCCTCACAGCCTCAATCACAGTCATAGCCTACTTACGCTGCCGATTATTACGAAGCAGTCATCTAGACACGTGAGCCATGCACATCTTGTACCTGCGTCTTACTGACTACTACATTGGGTATAATCTGAGCTACGTCTTTCAGAGAATATCGATTCACATTAGAATATTATAACAAACTACATGGTTGATAAAATCTGTTATCTGGTGCTGTCTTTACACCAGCATGGGCTTGATGATTGTATGTCCATCTGAAAAGTACATAAGACTGAGTGGCAGTGATCTCTCTGCTGTAGGTGTGTTCTGCAAGGCGACGATCGACCAGTGCACGGTAACGGACTGTGGTGACCGCGGCGTCTGCTTCTCCCAGCGAAACTCGTCCATCTTCTACCCCGACGGCATGGTGGCCTGCGAGTGCCAGCCGCCATCCTTCGGGGAGCGCTGCCACCTCATCGACGAGTGGCTCAGCAACCCCTGCCAGGTACCAGCTTTCACTTATTGAGTTGGAAAAAAAAATCTGTGATAGTCAAATCAAATCAAATCATTTATTAAATCAGACATAAAACATATAATAAATAAAAATGTGTATACAGTGTTAACATGCAGTTAGAATAATTATCATAGTTACATACACTTGAAATGCATGTTTAAAAAAGTATATTTAAAATCATATACTGTTTTCTTTATATCTCAGTATGTATTGCAAGAAAGTAGCTGTTGTTTTTGCGGTGTTGAATATAGAAGCTGGTAAGTCTGGTAACCTTTGAGGAGGAATGCCATTTTTTTTCAAATTGTCAGCCTTCAATTGGATATTCTATCATTCCGTGCAAAAATCACCGCCAATAACCCACGCTGATTGGTCAATCAGCGTGCTCAATTTTGGGATGGAAAACACGCTCCAGAGCGCGCGGAGACCACTACTACGGCGCTAGTCTAAACTCCTCACATTATCAATACAGCCGCTGAAGTCGCAAGGCGTGTTCCGTGTAGCAGAGAGCAGAAGTTTAGACTAGAGCCGTAGTAGTGGTCTCCGCGCGCTCTTTTTTGGCAAAATTGACTTGCAATGAGAATGTTATAATATGATTTATTTTAAAATAAAATGGATTTTAGTCATGATAGAATGGTGATTGACCACTCGATTGTCGTGTCAATCGCAAAATTGAGCATGCTGACGTCTGATTTACCCTCACTTCGTTCGGGTAAATCAGACGTCAGCATGCTCAATTTTGCGATTGACACTCCAATCTCGTGGTCAATTCCTACAATATCACAGATCTGATAACTAGTTGACCCTCTTTGCGGCAAGCATGGAGGGGACGTTTGTGTTCCCTACTAGGTAGCCAGGCCACAGCCTCAATTTGAGGATTATTTCAGGCCTGAATAAAATGATTTCAGGCCTGTTTAAAAATTTGAATAAAGGTAGGGACTGGTCAGGCGGTTTCTATATTGACTTTAAAGTTACCAGCCCAGTGACTGCAGAAAAGTGAAGATTGGTGTCTTTAGAAGTATTGAGTAATTCGGATGACGAATAGGTTGAAGTTGACGTAAGTCATAAGTAATGAATTGAAGCTGTTAAAGGTAGCTAAAGTGTACAAGGTTAATTAACGCCCGGAGTTTGCTTGATCTGATCTAGAGGATGATAAATGCTTTGTTTTCATGTATTTCTGCAGGGAAGGCGTGTGAGAACGTGGTACAGATGACAGAATGCTGGGATGGCAAGCAGTGCCAGGGTAAGCAGCAAGTACAAAATACATTGGATATCAGAATACAATTTTAATCAAAATTTGTGGTTTATTTGCACAACTTTAACCCCTTGGACGCCATTTGTCGACGAAATCGACATACGTAAATTACTTCTATACGCCAACGGTCGACAAAAGGCGACAGACTCACTCAAAAAACAGTTTGAGTTTGACTGCCATATTTGTATGTAAATACTCGTGGTTCTAGTCTCAAATTCCGGTGTGTCAACAACAACAACTTTACCTTGACATTTCAATGTTTTTCTAGAAGGAAATAAGCAGCATAGTGTTAACATTTTAATTCTAATCGTGACAACGAATATTTACCAACCTAGCACACATTATCTGCTTCAAAATTGAGCCTAAAATACTCTTATTTTCGTAGGCAAAACCATGGCTTGTCATACATCGCTGGAATCCTTGAGAAACCATCTTTGCATCGAGACCAAAAATAAATCTGAAACTAGACTCTCAAACTCGTATCACCACAATTAATTTTGAGTACATGAAACCAGTATTCTTAGGTTCAATCGCCAGCAAAACTACGTTGACACTGCTAAAGGATGCCAATAAGCCTTTATCAAGAGTGCTCCTACGATTCTATAAGAGCGCAGCGCGCTGCGTAAGGCTGACTTCCGGGAATCACCTGTTTTTGCTAAGATCGGCCATGATATTACAAACTTGAACATTTTGAAGAAGAATTATATTATTCGTCATCCATGCCTCATCTTATTGTATCTTGGATACTGGATCACAAATAAAGCGTTTGGTAAACTACTCAATATGTGTGGACGTCAGATATCTAGTATTTCTATCAAAACGGATGATGTTTTTGTCGGGTGATCGAGTGATGCCTGTCAAAGTTCTCGACGATGAAGAAATCAAAGTTTGAACAAGTTTTTGGTCCGTAATATTGTAAGTAAAATTATATTATTTTGAAATATGGATGGTTTATGTTCTTTTTTGTGTGTATCCAGGATAAAAGGTCGCTGCAATTAAAATTTGTACTGATATTACGACATTTAAAATCACCCGCGGAAGTTGTCAAATGAATGGGCGATTACTCGAAATTGTCAACATTTAACTTGATGCTGTATGTATCTTTATTTATAATGGTGAAAAAAGAAACTAGACCGTCTCCTGAATGTGTACTGTAAATGTGAAAATGTTCTGATGAAAAACGTAAGAGCTACAAAGGATCATATTTCAACTATGACAATTGAAGCCCCCCACTGTGAATAACACGTCACGCAAAATGCGTGTCTGGCACTCAGGGGGTATCATAGTAAATTTACGTCTGGCTTCAAGAGGGTTAGAATGGATGCTTATTGTGTGAGGATACGTTTAAAACTGCAACCACTATTGAAGTCAAACTTCAATGCTACCATTTGTCTTTTGAAATTTTATAGTAAAATACAAAAAAAAAACATGTGGCCAAAAAAAAGTATTTTCGAATCAGGAAGTGGATTCTACAGATGAAGTTGCAACAGTCATAATAATACTTTCTGTTAGAACATGCATTTGAACATACTTTAGTAACTACCTAGTATAAAAAGTTCTTGGAGCTGCTCGTACCATTTATATATTAATATGGAGAGCGGGAAGAATGGGTGTGTCGCGCATGGTTGTTTTTTTTATTCTGAAGCAAATCTGTGCCTTTAGACCTCTTGGCGCCGATTCCACTGTTGTTGGCCCGCCAAAAGCTTATTTTGAACTTCTAAGGTATTTTGAAAGGTGACTATGTCATTATAAAGTGCGTATATCATTTTAATTTTGAGGAGATAGCTTTTGAAATTTGGTGTTTTTACGGGTAATTTACATTGTCAGAAGAGCCCTAGGCAATGAGCAATACATCATACCCCTTTCTCGGCAGTAATCGGTTTCATTGTTCCATGCGCGGCGTTATATTTTTCTCTGTTGCATAACCGCTTCCAATGCTTTTTTAGCCGATTGCATTGTGTATTCACATGCCTGTGTACAGAATTCATTAATTTGTGTTTTATTTAATATTATTATTGTAAAATAGAGCACTGTGTCTACTGCACAGGCGATAAAATGATATGTAATCAAATTATCATCATAGGAATATTGGTTTACAATATATAACTTCACCCCAATGCGCTGTGTGAGTTGTTCTACAAGGTATTTTGTTAATATCTTCTATTATCGTCCATGGGTACAATACCACGGGTATTGTACATCACTCTTTGAGTGCCAATCTAGACATCATTTTTCTCATTTTCGTTTCCATCATACACAAAATAGTCTCCATAGAGGACGGGCCAGCTAGTCTATATTAAAACAGAACAAATTATGAAGTCCAAAAGATACTAAATTTCATTAAAATCACAAATTTTTGCATCTTTAATACTTAATCAAGTGAAAAATGTTATTTAAATAACATTAAATAACATTTTTCACTTGATAAAGCATTGAAGATGCAAAGATTTGTGATTTTAATAAAATTTAGTATCTTTTGGACTTCATAATTTGTTGTGTTTCCTACTGTAGTCACACCTCGGTGGTTTGCTGCAGGTATCCGTGCGTGTGAGGCGGATGTGTGTGTTGGGCTGGACAAGCCGGACTACTGCGCTCACCTCATCGAGATGTGGACGTTCAGCCCGGACTATGGCCTCAATGGCAGGACCCCGCAATGTTACAACCTCGACGCTCAGGTCTCAAACCTCTTTCATATGTCTCATCTAAATGTAACTCAAGTCGTAATTTTTCAAAATGCTTGTAAGCGTATGTAAGGTCTTTGCAAATCACTTTTGTCATATAGAATTTAAAACAT
>CM032660.1:61966910-61997526 GCA_019095985.1 Streblospio benedicti | reverse complement strand
GAAAATACCAAAAAGTGGGCCCTTAATTTTTTTAAATTTTTTCATTAAAAAAAATTTTTAAAATTCTAAGGCTGGGAAAAAGGAAATTTTTGTAAAAATTTTTTCAAAAAACCTAATTTTCATTTATTTAAACATTTATTTTTAAAAAAGGTTTAAAAAATTAAAAAAAATTCCCTTTAAAAATTGGGAAAATTTTCATTTTTCCATTTTTAGGGGTTTTGGGGGTCATTATTTAACAAAAATTTTAAAAATTTTTAAAAAAATTTTTTCCCTTTTAAAAAAATAAAAAAATTTTTTTAAATTTATTTTTTTAAAAATGTTTAAAACCCCCAATTCCCTTTAATTAAAATTAAAATTTTTAAAAAGTAAAAAAAAATTTCCCCGGGGCTTCCTCTTTTAAAACCCCAAAAAAATAAAATTTTTAAAATGGTTTTCCCAAATTTTAATTTTTTTAAAAACCCCCATTTTCAACCCCCCAATTTTTCCCTTTTAAATTAAAATTTAAAATTTTCCCAAAAAATCAGTAAAAAAAGGGGGGAATATATTATAAAAAAACTGATGAAAAACAAAGTTTTGCAGAAACATTCATGACATAGAAACCACAGATTGGTACTAGCTATAAAATTTTTGGTAGACTTTTAATATTTTAAGTTTTAAAAGGAGTAGTACTGGAGATTCGAAAGTCCAGTATAGGTAATTTGAATCTATCACAGTCGGACCCCCCAGAACTTCAGAGCTGCGTTAGAATATGGAGAACAATATCAGGTCCTCTGCTTCTTGTGAATGATATGCCTTACATGTAGGTCATGATTCAATAACAAAACGGCACCCAGTGAACTCAATTGTGTGACCTAAAATAACATTTTGGTGCATTTTGGTCAGTTTTAGCATCATATTCAGCGTTCCCGATCACACAGAATCCTGCGTGATTCACGCGTAGTGAATACCTTTGCCCGCATAAAATTTGTTAATCTAAGCGTGCGTACACACACAAGAAATCTGTCCAATGTTTACCTGTTTAATAATATGCAGCATTTTTATGTATATTGTGCATGGTGACAGAAAAACAAAAGTGCATGTTTGCCAAAACGTGTTTGTTTGAATGACAAGTCTATTTCCTTAACAATAACTGTAGCGCAGCGCACCTAGCGGCAAATAAGATCCATGTAAAGGAGACAAAGGGGGGCAATGTCAAAGAAGGAATGTTGGATGTGACATTTGCAAAGCAGAGTACCATGGGGAGACCAGTAGAACATGTACAGCAGAGGTGAGGAACATCTCAAGAGCCTGAATAGGAGGACCCAAGATTCCGTCCGGTGGGAACACTGTATATCCCATCATGATGGAGAACAAGCTCCATTCACAATGAGAGCCACTGTATACTTTGCAGAACCACTAACTCGACAAATCAATGAAGCAGTGATAATATACCACTCAAACAAGACCATGAACAGAAAGAGTGAATGGAGGAAAGCTGCAGTGCCAAGAGCAACGTTTAGTCGCAAATGATGTGATTGATACTTGTAATATATACTTAGTGCTACTCTTCTGTGATAACATATCTTACCATGTATTTCAAATTATTCTAAATTCACTTATATCAATGAGCCACCATACCGGTATCTGTATCTGTATTTGTGCATGGACTCGCAGAGTATACCATTTCAGTTCACCTGTAAATCATTAAGTATGTCATGCATACTACAGTATTATGTCTGTTGACAAGGAAGCTTTTTTATCAACCAATGACTATATATTCATTGGGTTATTGGATTGGCTAGGAACCCGATACAGGGACCCGATATGGAAATCCATATCGGGTCTGGACCCGATACAGCTTTTTGACCGGACTACTTTTTTCCTATTTTACAAACAATCATTTCTTCTGGGAGGGGGGGTACTTGGTATTGGTCATTGATCACTGTTCATTGTTATGTTTTCCCCAACACAATACAAAAAAAAATAATAACAGCAATAGTAAATATAAGAATACAAATGTAAAAAACATCTATGCTTTTATTACAAACACTACGTCAATGACACTTCTATGTGAAAGTATACAATGTACTACTATTGAAACACGCGCACACGTCGATCGTACGTTCATGTACTGGCATATAGGTTTTCACTGGAAATCTGTTGTTGTTGGTAGAACAAAATCAGATATATCATATACTGTGATAGCTGAAAAAAACTTATTGCCTAATAAATGATCCTTATCCTTATATTTCACACGCTCATTTTTTTCATTTACACATTAAACCACTAACTACAAAGGATCGTGTAATCCGTGCAGGGACGTTCACAGAAATGCGCCATGTGGGACTGCACCAGATCACCGGAACACACATTGTAGACGAGGACAGCGCCGTCACGGCAGCCGAGCATCCCGTGCACACAGTCTGACGCCATCACCATGCTCTCCACCTGCAGCAGACAACAAATCAATGACATCTTTACTAAATTTTGAACAACAGAAAAAGCTTATTCTACCAATGGAAAAATTATTATTACAAGGAACAGGTGATCTCAAGTTAGATGAAAACCTATTCAAAATCGTTCAAATATTTATAAGTGAGACAAACAGATTTAGTTAGTAAGCGAAATGTGTAATATGTTTGAAGTCTAATTTGAAGTCTAATTTTTAATATATATATATATATATATATATATATATATATATATATATAATATATATATATAGATGATATATATATATATATATATATATATCTATATATATATATATATATCCTATATATATATCTGTGTAGATAGATGACAACATCTTTGTATTCTAATATGTATGTAATCATCAGAAAATAAATTGTTATCAAATGAAATTAAATGACATCAATGGGCACTATTTTCTGATGAACACCCATGACATGGAGCCATCCTCATCAGAGGATGAATTTGTTTATTGAGTTTTTTTAAAATTATTAACGCTACTACTTTCCACTACGCTTATAAATCTACAGCAGATAGTTGAATTAATTAATTCCTGAATTACAGGGTTCCAACGGAGTCTGGAAAAGTCATGGAAATTGAAATTTTTTCCAGATCCTGGAAAAGTCATAGAATTTTGTAAAGAGTCATGGAAAAATGAGATTTTGTCAAAAAGTCATGGAAAAGTCATGGAATTTTGTACAACTGATAATTTATTAACTATTTGGGCAGATGTTTTAATATTTTAGAAAATGGCTAATATTTTGATAAATACGCAGGATAATACCTCAATAAAATATTTTGTTATGCTATGAACAAATTTTGTTTTATCAGGACTGGATTTTTTCTGCAATGTACTTAGCATAAGAAAATGTGTTACTATTCAAAAGCATATGTCATTGTCATAATGGTCATAACTGACATACAGCAACACTGTACTGTGGGCTTTACTCTATCTTGTACAACTCTAGTAACTCTCCTAATTTACATAACCAAACCTCCACTTTTAATGTAACATAGGACTATCACAAGAAATACTGCTATTAAGAAACCTCTGTCATTGTCTTAACTGTCGTTGCTTACGTGTACACCACCATCACAAGGTGCACTACCATATATAAGACAATAGTCATAGTCGACATTGTCATGATTGTCATTTGCTGCAGACATATGGCCAGGATACCAGTGGCCATAGTCTTAAAGTCGTAAATTAAACATCCAATGTACAACTCCAATGATCCATCTGTCATTGTCTTATTTGTCATTGCTTACATATACACCCATCACAACGTCCACTCTAATATATAGATATAGGCAGGTACTGAACTTTGATTGTCGTCTTAATTGTCATTAATTACATCTTCACCTGCAAGACTAGATGTACTCCCTTCAGTCATAAGTAGTCAGTTGTAGACAGTTGATAACAACAGTGATCATGCATATCCATTCAATTGTTATTTAAATGAAACTAATCACCACCAAGTCTAATATGCAAAAATGAAATTTGGAACTATTTGGTAAAGATCTACACTTGGGCCGTTTTGACAAAATTCAAGTTTACTTATCGCATTTGTTGATTGTCATTCTCAAATATAGCAATGTTTAATCTATTAGTAACGTTATTCACCCAATCTATTACGAATGCTTGCCAGAAAATAGAAATAACTTACATATTTTAATGTGAAAAATATACACACGCATGTTTCCGTGTGTCAATGCGCATGCTCAGTAGTTCAAATGAAAACGAAAGTAACTTGACCTAGATCTACATCCTGACTGCTCACGACAATGCATTCGGCATTTCTCAGAATCACAACGCACTTGCTGGCCGGTGGCGCCGCTACGATTGGCGTTTCGTATGTAAACAAACATGGCTGCGCCTGTGAACTATTCGAAAATATTATTTCTTTTCATTTTGAAGTCTGATAATAAACCAAATAAACCACGACACAGACGTCGCGGCCATAGTCTGGAAATGCGACAAGCAGCATTTTTATGGGGAAAAAGTTGCAAAATCGCGGTCGAGAGCTATCACTGCTTAAGTTGAAAATAGCTCTACATCTGTAGAATTCTAATATTCCATACACTTAGCTACAACATTGGTATTTATTCATTTCAGTTGCAAATATATAATGAGGTACATCTGCAGCTAGCTACGTGTATTATAAAAGAGTCATACCCATTTGTGGGACCATCTCGAACTGCTCTGGCCTGAAGCATTCAGTTTTGAACAAAGACATTTTCTCTTTGGCTGCATCAGTCAGCTCACTTGTTCGTCCATAGATCACCAAATGCAAACCACTCTCTGAAATTGATAATCCAACTGTGATCATGAAGTTGATAATCAAGCTGGGATTTTATTGGTACACTGCATGTAATACAAGGGATCAAATGAGCCCTGTAACATGACAAAAGATCGTCAATTAGAGGCAATCAATTAAAATCTTCATTGTTAGAATTCTCAAAATGACTTTATTTCATTATACTGAAGAACACATTTGTCATCAATGTGCACATTGAATAAACTATCATCTCTTATTTTGCAAATACTGACTATTGCAGCTTCCATCTTCATTGGGATGGGAACACTCATACACCACAGCGTAATTATAGTCCGTCCAAATAACACGCCCGATGCCCGTGGTTTTTTCAAACTTCATCTCAAAATCTGCTCCTTCAAGAGGATGGATGACCGTCCAGTATCAACGCAATGGCCTTTCCTAAAATATAAAGAAGGATAAAATGATACATAATTAATTGAATAAAAATATTCTATTCTATTCTGTATCTTTCAATCCATACATACACTTCTAAATATCAAGAAAGTCGCATATTTATCCCTTATCTTATATAACCACAATATTTAAAGGCACAAGTATTAAGGAAAATACTTGAAGATAAAGCATATGTGAATGAGCAGAAATTTAGCTTATCATTATGAGCATCTCAAGAATGATTTGCTCCTGCATAAAGATAAACTTCATATGTTCCAATCATTTTTCCAGTGTACCTTGCTCCATTGTACTCTAGCAGGTAGTCTCCACTCTCTTGTTTGGTGAAGCGGAACCTATTGTAGTTGTACTGACCAGATCCTCGCAGTCTCGACAAGCTGAACCATGTACCGGAAAAGAACTGAAAGAGCAAGGTAATTGTAATTATGTGAATATAAGGAAATATCTTGTTTCAGAATTAAAGTTACATGATAAGAAAATATATAGTACTTTGTCTGCATCAAAATCGGGATGGGATCCTAAATCATCCAGCTCACTTCTGGGAAATCTTCGACTGGACAACATGCTACAAAAAACAATATACATTCAAATCTTCAAATGCCTATGTGGAAACTGATAACAATCTATTTTATACATATCTGACTTGTATGGTGAAATGGCATATATGGCTACACAGAAGGTGTCAAATATAATCATGATAATCCAAAAACAGTTGCACAAATTCTTAATAATATTTTTAATGATATTTCCTTCCATATAAAATTTCTTTAAAAAAAATGATAGAAGAAATAGTATTATAAAGCTATTAGATAAATTCTAAATTCTTAGATAAAATTTAAAATATATTCTAATGTAGAAAATAACATCCTGTAAATATTATGTTCAGTCCAAAAAAAAAGAAAAAAAAAAGATGTGTGCGATGCGTGATTTTATTGTCTAGAAATGGTAAAGAATATACTTATATTGAATGAGTAACCGGTTTGTATCATGTTTATAAATTTAGATTTTGTAACTTGTGATAATGAATAAACTTTATATTTGTCTAAATGAAAAAAAAATTAAAAAAAAAATAAAAAAATAAAAAAAGATTAAGATTTTCAACGCTGACGGGTTCTCATCTCTGTATATGATTGTGACTAGCATACTGCTGCAATCCTACTATAGGTATTAACATTTAAAAAAACAAAAGGAAGGCAAGTGCAACATCAGTGATTCACTGCATCTTCTCCAAGGTATTGCCAGGGATGGTGGGCTATTGCCCTTATTGTTCTTGTCTGATGAATTCGGCCCTCCACATAGTACAGGAAGATAGACTGTTTATATAGGGGTGAAATTAATGTGCTAAAATCTGATCACTTCCTAAAGCTTCATAAGTCTTCATGTACTTATCAAAATAAGTTAACAATTTTACAAAAACAAAATCATTTGTATCTTGTCTTAATTAATTAGTTACGATCATAAAAATCATGATACTATGAGGCAATATCATTGATTTTGCTTCAAATAAATTTGTAACACGATGCAAACAGATAGTTATCAGGTGCATGTGTGTATTTGACTTGCCCCTCGGTTTTATGCAAACAACAGGTAACTTCACCAAAAAGTGTCTTTCATAATCATTGCTTCAGTTAGAACTTTGTTCACAGTTTATTATTATGAAAAAGTGGCAATGGTTTGGACTGTATTTTATAATAAAAAAGAAAACAAAAATATATATATATATACATACATTCAAATACAACTTTCTGATAAAATTTATTAAAATCAATTAATAATAATGAATTGCGATTTTAAACACTTTAATTAAGAGTTTCAATCTTATTGAACTACAATTTTTCAATGGCAAAAATCAATTTTCTGTTTAAAGCATAAAAAGATATTAAATAATATATTATAATAAAACAGAAAAAACACTCACTGCCTTGTCAATCTGAAATCTCTGTCCTCGAAGCACAATCTCTGTGCAACAGGCTTCAGTCTGTTTATTGTCTGTAAAATGTACATCAGAGATCCTATTTATGTTAAATTTACTATTCAATTGATTTTTTTTTCTTCAGAATTAACACAACTTCTAAACATAACTTTGATGTTTCAGGTGCCACGCATCATGACAATTCAGGTCAATGGTATTTATTGTTAACTGGATTACCATCCTCGTAAATATCTTACTAAAACCATACCTCTGTAGAGAGTGGCAGAGGACTCTTGCTCAACACTTCCACATTTGTGGCATACCGATCACAGGCGCCGCTTGGCAAGATACGATCACACTTGTACAGAACCACCACTTCGTCGTCAGCATGCATAATGACAATGAGACCTGCATAAATGTATTGAAATTCTAATGAAAGATTTAATGATGATTTGTATGGATATGTGACAGGAACTGATATGTTATATATTTTCAATACAGAATATTGAAACCATAAATCAGTGAAACTGACACAAATATTTCTCAATTATAAACATCCCACATCTTAAAAATCTAGAAAGGAGATGCAAGAAATTAGAGGCCGTTGAAATCATGTTAATGTACACTCAGTTCTATTGCTGTATTTGTTTATGTATTTCAGTCTTCATAGATAGATGATTTTTACGTGAAAGCGTTACGGTATATTCTTACTGTGATATCTGTCATATTGTCCATCCCATACTGCATCATTGTTCTTGAAGCGTCGGTGATATTTCATGGAGAAGGAAGGCATACATTTACCCCTCCTACATCATCAAACAAAACACAATAACAGTAAACTCTGTATTCTAGTGCACAAACGTAATGTTAACATTGTTATCATTTATGCACATTGTTTTCTATTTTGCCAAATATCACTAAATAAATTATAAAAAAAATGTACAAAAGTTAAAAATATCTTTTACCAACTTCAACATAAGTGTTCTTTTCAAAAATTGTTCACAATTATTCAGCAATATTTGGCGAACAAGAAAACATCTTACATAAATGAATTCATTTGGTGTAAACAAAACAAAAAGATCTTTTACATTTGTACATCTATCATATATTTGCATTCCAAAAAACAGCTGTCAACTTCAAAATGTAACTTAATTTTTACTCAACTATGAGAATCATGTGCATAGTACTAGTTGAGAAAAAAAAATATATTTTGAAAATTACAGTCTCAACTGAAGTTTCTTCTATATCATGAACAGCTTTTTAATGTACTGTCGTGGCCACAAAATTGCACCACCTGATTTGGTCGATTCTAATCATTTTTACAATTATGGAGGGCAACATTGATTTATGACTTTGTTTTTATGAAAAATACAATATTCAGCGTTACATTCGAAACAAAATTTCTGCAAGTTATTGAGTTATGCATGCAGTTGAGCAACCCAAAACTTGCCAAAAATATCTCCCTTAAAACTACACTGATAACCTAACAAAGATGCACAGGCACAGTAGCTGTTTTTATAAAAAGCATACCATAGAGAGTTTTGAATAATTTATAAGAGTAATAATTATTTATTTAGTGATAAAAAAAGTTTCTATTAAAGAATTGATTTATACGGCTATTCTGCATAGCACTAGCCTTAAAATTGTTAACGACGATTGGCTGTAAATCATTTGATATTTAAATATACAGCACCGTCTGTGAGTGGATTAAAAAAAGTCGGCGGTTTTGCTGGTGCCCATTAGTTTCCATATGGGGAACCTCTTGAACACGCATCTGTTATAATGCACCCAGATCAAGCGAAATGTGTTGCACACACAAGTGACCGTGATCGTTATGACATGGGGGAACGCAATAATTTCTACCGGATTATTTGTGACTTTTTTCAAGTTCAAAATGTCATGTGGGCGTCTGATTTATTTGTATTACCATTATATTTGCATCGTGCTTATTGCTGTGATGGAGAATCAACTATTTGTGTCTGTGATGATACAAATAATACCCCAATACCGAATAATCATTCATATAATGTGGATTCCTTTCTTCTTACAATGTGTCTACTGCTTTGCATATTTGATGTATTGTAAAGAAGTCAAAGTCTATACGATGACTACTACTTCCCTAAGCCTGGGCAATCCTACTCGGAGACCCGTGATATGGCAGTGCACCCCACTTGCAGGAACCCTGACACCAGGTTTCATAAAAAGATGAAGATAAACACCCGCTGTGTTTTTAAAAAACTATCCCACCTCTCCATTTGAACAGTCAAAAATGTGGAGCAGACATAATTAAAGGTGATATTGTCCGCAAAGCTTACTGAGGACGCAAGTTGAACGTTAAGTGTCATCCACAAAAATTGCAAAATGAAGGTGATACTGAGTTTGAATGTGTAGACAGTACCATATTGAGTCTGTTAATGTGCTAAAATACGGTCCTCATGTCTAATGTTGTTATGTCCTGAATTATACACTGATATCACGGGGAAACCGTGGAATCACGGCATGCCAGGGTGCACATTTCGCGGCACGGTTTAACCGGACCCTGGTTACAGTGTGGTGTATCATATGCTCAGTCCGAACAAAGGGCCTCCGATATTGATTAAATTGTAGTCGTAGTAGCGATCATACTGCCGCGATTCTGACGACGTGTTGTAAGCCGTCGCATGTAGTCATACTGGTGGGGATGGGGCTTTACGTTCAACTCCCGTCGTCACGTAGATAAAATCACGGAAGCATGGTGGCTAGTGCATAGAAATGTTTTCTCGGTAAATACAACTGTGTGCATTGTAGTAGAGGTGTGGACAAGCAGCGTTGTAGCCAGATGCTTTAACATTTTTCTCGCCCTACGACCGTTGCATTGTATACAGTCGCATATAGTCTAAAAGTGCTGTGAACGGGGCTTTATACACCAGCATAACCAAGCACCAGAACAGCGAGTGTTCTACCCTATGAATGACAAAGTTAAAGTCTTTTACTGAATTTGTTGAACGTGCATACCAGAGATGGACACCCTCTCATATTTCAGGCATAATATTCAATTCACAAGTTATTGAAAATAGATTTTGAAACATACCAAAATAGAGATGGACAATGTTACAGATCTCCATTAAAATTTGCACTAAGACAGTTAATTAAAATATGCCTGTAACTTCAGGCATCACCTACAGATATTCAACATGCATCATGTGAAAAGTTATTGAAAAGAACACATTTTTTACTTTTCTAATTTTTGATTTTGAAACAGTTTTTGAAAACATATGTACCACATGTTTAGTTTGAACCACTATAGATGTCATTAAATAGAGACACATCTCTTGTACAAAAGAGAATTTTTTAAATCTACCAGTTGTTTTGAAATAATCCTTTTAATGGAAAAATGTAATTTCAAATATGACTATCCATTTTAAAGATATTTGGCCATTCCCAGACAGTGGTAGTTCATTGTGTGTGTGAATATTCATGAAGGAGATAACTACTACTTTTGGTAGGCTCCAGTCACATCATACTGTAAAAATATCACAAGGAATAAGCACATATCTTTAACTACAGATCTGATACATTGAAATGTTGGTAGCCTCACATGAGACTTTATTAATGCCTCACTGGACTCTTGTTTTGGTTTTTCTGTATTATTCATGAAATTCTGGGGGTCCATTGTGACATGTGAAAAGATTGTAAGAATACTGAAAATTTATCCTTAAGGGGAAGCCCAGAACAGAGAGGTTTTTTTATGGCATTGAAGTAATTTTTAAGTTAATATAGATGATTTTCAAATAATCATATAGGTTTCACTATGACCTTTAAGAATTTTTCTCAATTTTTTCAAAAGTGAAAAAAAAAAAATTAAAATGTTTTTGAAAGGCATTTTTTGTGAAATAATGACCACATGTTTAGTACATATACTGAACCACTGATAGTGTGTCATTAGATAGAAACACATCTCTTTGTGGCCAGAGGGAGATATTTCTTTTAAATCGTATTTCAGGCCTGGCTAGAATTTTGAAATATATCCTTTCTTTAATGGAAAAATAGTAATTTCTAAATATACTCAGCTTTTATGACAGATATTACAAAATGGCCATTCCTAGCTCATTAGTAGTTCATTATGTGTGAATATTCATGAAGGAGATTAGGGACTACTTTTGGTAGGCTCAGAAAACATCACATCATACTGATAAAAATATAGCAAAATTATATACATCATGAAATACAACTTTCTGATTCAAAAATCAGTGAATAAGCACATTTTAAACACTTTAAATTTTGTTTAGCA
Organism: Streblospio benedicti; assembly: GCA_019095985.1. Lineage (NCBI taxonomy): Eukaryota > Metazoa > Annelida > Polychaeta > Spionida > Spionidae > Streblospio > Streblospio benedicti. Next base: position 61,986,164 of record CM032660.1, on the reverse strand, counting down.
TTTTCAATAAAATAATTTTTCTGTTTAAAAGCATAAAAATTTAAATGATAATTATAAAACCCAACAAACAATATGTTGTCCATTGAAATGTCTGTCCTAGCCAATCACATGCAACGGACTTTATTGTCTGTAAAATGCCCTCAGAGATCTATTTATGTTAACTACTATTCAATTTTTTTTTTCTTCAAGAATTAACACAGCTTCTAAACATGATGTTTCAGGTGCCAATAGTCAATTCAGGGGGATTATGAAAGCCATTAAGTAGTACAATGAAATACAGTAGAGGACTCTTGCTCATCCCATTTGTGGAGACCTTGTTGGCAAAAATGAAAACCACCACTTGTCCATGCATAAGGCAGATGTCCTGAACTAATGAGAGGTCTAAATAATGATTTGTATGGATATGGCATTGAAGTTAATTTTTCAAGAAGAGAAACCATAAATCAGTGAAACTCACATATTTCTCAATCAATAAACATCCAAATATTAAAAATCTAAAGGTTTAGCCATTGAAATAGTACAGGTTTCACTGTATTTGTTTATGACAGTCTTCATTCAGCATTTTTACAGCAAGTTCTGACCTTTCATTCTACTATCTGTCAATTGTTGATTACTGTATCATTGTTCTTGAGCGTCGGTAATATTTCATGGAGAAATACATTTAACCAAGAAATTGCACAATAACAGTAAACTTTTTCTGTTGAATTAACATTTTATAATTTAGAGAGGTTTCTATTTTGCCAAATATCATCCAAATAAGAAAAAAAATGGAAAGTTAAAACTTATCTTTACCATTCAACATAAAAGTGTTCTTTCAAAATTGTTCTAATTATTCAGTCAACACTTTAAAAAAATGGATTGAAACAAAGCATTGGTACATCTATCATATGGCATTCCAAAAAACAGCTGTTAATAAAAATGTAACTTAATTTTTTCCTCAACCTCATTGCATAATATCGCTCAACTCATGATTCTGCTATATCAAACATCTTTTAATGTACAATCTCAAAAATGGACCACCTGATTTGGGTCGAAATCATTTTTTACAATTATGGAGGGCAACATTGCTACAAGGAACTTGTTTTATGAAAACCGTCACAAAATTCAAAAACCAAAATTTCTGATTATTGGTTATGACAGTTACACCATAAACAGTTGAGCAACCCCAAAAACTTGCCAAAATATCTCTCCCTTAAAACTAGAACCACAGAAATTACAGAAAGCAAACCATAGGTATTTGAATAAATTTGATAAGAGTTTAAATTATTTATGTACCTAAAGATTTATATGGCTATTCTGCTGCTTCTTATAAAATTGTTCAACGATTTGTGTTTTAAAAAATGTGATTTTTTTGCTGGTGCCCAAAAAAAATAATTTTTGCAAAACAAGCAAAATGTGCTGCACACACACAAGTGACGGTGATCGTTAGTGGGGGGGCTTATTTTTTTTTCAAGTTCAAATGAGTGGGCGTCTGATTTATTTAAAAAATCATTGACTGTGAGAAAATCAACTTTTTGTCTGTGATTGATGAAAAAATAATCATTCATAGGCTTCCTTTCAACACTAAATGTGTCTAATGAAAAATGAAAAAATAAAAGAAGAATCCCTAATCGGAGACCCGGTGATATGGCAGACTTAAACAATGTATACCATATGAACTTTCATAAAAAGAAAATTATTTTTTTAAAAAACTTATCCCACCTCTTTTATTTTGAGATTTAAAAGTGTGTCCACACATTTGAAGTTAAGTTAATGTTAGATGATAGGAGGTTTGAATGTGTATAAGTAATAAGTCTATTAATGTGCTAAAATACGGTCCCTTTTAATTTTTATTTTTTAACACTGATAGACGGAATTGGAATCCACAGGCATGCCAATGCACATTTAGCCTGCCGGACCCGACTGGTGTATCATATGCTCCGACGGAGGGCATAGAATTGCAGCAGTGATCCAGCCAATCATACCCTCCTCCCCGTGCACATATAGTGCCCCATATGGCCTGCCTGGATAAATACAACTGTGTGCATTGTCATATGTGGACAAGCAAGCGTTGTGGTCAGATGCTTTAACATTTTTCTCACCCTCGGTTGCCATACAGTCGATATAGTCTAAGTGCTGTGAGCCGGGGCTTTATACACCAGCATAGCAACCACCAGAACAGCGGTATTCTACCCTATGAATGACAAAGTTAAAGTCTTTTACTGAATTTGTTGAACGTGCATACCAGAGATGGACACCCTCTCATATTTCAGGCATATTATTCAATTCACAAGTTATTGAAAATAGATTTTGAAACAGTGTATGTGTTTTTTGAACTATAGATGCATAAAATAGAGATCAAAGATCCAAAGCAATTTTCTGTTGTATAATCCGACAATGTTACAGATCTCCATTAAGATTTGCACGTAAAACAGTTAAGTAAAATATGCCTGTAACTACTAGGTCATAATGTAATCACCTACAGATCTTATTGCTGTGCAACATGCATTTCTGGGGTTCATTGTGACATGTGAAAATATTATTGTAAGAATACTGTCTGCCTTGGTGAATGAAAAAATGAAAAATGAAGATTAAGCAGACTGAACAATGTATACTATATGGATCTATGAAAATTATTTTATTTCTTTTTTATTTTGAATTTAAGTGTGTAACATTTGGTTAGTTAATGTTAAATGATAGGAGTAATTATATAAGTAATCAACTCATAAAACAAACTTTTTATTTTTTATTTTTTAACAATAGACAATTAATATTTGGTCCATGACCATTATGCCTCATTCTACGGAATGCCTACTCCTCCATGCTCTCATACCTGCCTGGATCTGCTGCATATTAAACTGGTCAGCAGTGCCAGAAGGAAGTTTCTGTATTTCCCCGCACCATTTCTGCCCTCCGTTCTCAATTGGTGCATATCGGCTCCCTTTTGGTGCCATGGTCGGAAGATTGCCAGCATTAAACTGTTGTGTCCAGGTTTGGGCCAAGCCGCGGGGGGACCTGTCATTTCCCGCTTTATATGCTGTACCACCATTGGTATTATGATTATCCTCTATTTGAATCCGCAGCTGGGAAGTTCATGTCCATTGATTTTACAGTCTTGGCATTCCCATCCATTGATGCCCACACTGGGACAGTGCACAGGGTCCACTGTCATGCTCCTGCATATAGTATGCCTTTTTAGACCTTAAATGTCTTCTCCACGACACAGTCTGTCCGGCACCCTCCACAAATCCATTTTCATCCGTAATCATACCCGGCGCCACTGCCTGGGTGTCCAGCTGAGGTGATTCTGTTGCAGAAAACAAATTTGAACATTAACCACGAACAAATATCCGGTACTATATAGCATGATTCAAAATATGTTTGTATCTAAATCATAACCGACACATGTTTATAATAGCAATGATGCAATGACTTCCTTATTTTTTATTAATTGTTTCAATGAACACATAATGTTTTCAAAAATATTTACATAAGTTCCATACATGTATATCAATTCACATCTATATATTTGCCTGTGCGAACTGAAAACATTGATCGTTTGCATCTGTGGGCTTCTCACCTGGCTGCTATGTGTGGCTCATCTGTACGGGAACGAATTGACCCTAAGGCTAAGGTTAAGGCCCAAGTCTGCCTCTCTCTTGGTGTTTTGACATACCATCGTTATGATGCGCTGTGTCATTGCTGGTGCTCTGGCTCAAAGCTTGGGTCGTGACCCATTTTCTACAAAAAACATTGGCATCATTTAGGGCATATTCTGGATGGATGGACTGTATGCTATTAGCACAATTAAAATACTCTTTTCAACTACTTCTCATGGTAAAGCAGATGTTCGTCTTACGTTGGTCAATGCATTATAAATGAGCTTAGTCTTTACATACTACTATACAGTATCTATTTATCAATCTGTTTATTTATGCTACATTATTTTTTGATAGGCAAAAACGTTATTTCAAAATAAGACTTGTCATTATTAATTACCTGTGAATGCATGAAGCTGTGGTGTGGGAGATACCGAGAACTCTTCCTATCTCCTGAAAACTTTAGCCTTGCGCTCGCATTGTCAAAATTTGAACTTTTATCTGTTGACTGGCATACGGCATGCTGACACGTGGTAGGACTCAGTGAAGCATGCATGTTGCCTCCTTTTTTATAGTCCCAGCATAGTTGTACACATGTTGTACACATAGTATACACATTTGCCGATAAATAATGGGGAGACATAGGTTACCATTGGTAGTGTAAATGACATCCATAACTTTGATGAATCTATTCAATGTTTTACAATATGTTTTCATTCAACACTGACCATGAGCTTTTTAGGAGGAATGTTGTTTTGTTTTACACTATAATATATTTTGTATGTGTTCATTTTCTTTGTGAATTTTAAGTTTCTTTGCAACGTGATTATTGATTACTACCTTCCCCCTGCCATAAGATTGAAGAGTCACCGATGATATGTGCGGGGACGAAATGACAAGTAGCCTATGTATTAAAATGCATGAAGTAGGTGGCTGCCCAGTCAAGGACGATATTAAGGATAGTGTTTTCATATAGTAGCACCGATTTTGGTGCTAGCGTTGGTTGCTAAGATACGATTGAGTGTTTATTTTCTTGAAACTCAACCACTGGATATCAATGCCGTTTAACAAACATGTTCTCTGATATGATATGATCACATTATAATCCAAAAAAATCGGATTAAAACGATTCACACGGTGGTCATTTTGGGGCTATGCAGCCCCTTCACATATTTCGTTAATAAGCGTATATAAAATGCACTTTGATAAGTTTTAACTCTTACACAAAATATTTATGAATATTAGTTCTAATTAAAAAATCAATAAATGTAAAAATCGTACGGTTAGATTCAAAATGAGAGCCAATCATCTGGGAGGACTACATGGTGCAATTTTATGGCCATGCCTGTACTTCTAATAGCATCATGGAAAATTTTGCATTTCTCCCACAAATATTTTAGCATTCAATGTTACAAGGTCCTGTACTCACAAAGCTGCATTGTAATGGATCTCGAAGTTGTCTTCATCGAGTCTGGTGATGGTCATCTTGCCAGAGTTCCACCTGTCATCAGTCTTACTGAGTCTGGCCATGCTGTACCACTCACCAGCAAACTAAAAAAAAACAACATAATACAATATCGTTTAATTCTAATAATCGCTCTCACTTCTCTCAAGGTTCCTACCACTTTATGGACATAGCTGAAGATATTTTTCCACTTGAGTATATCAAGTGACCTTGACGGGTCTCTAATTCACAACTCTATTTGCCTTCCTGTTCAAACTTCAAATCAAAATTGCGAGCTGATAATGAGTACCTAGCTCTTTAAAAATGTGCAATAACTTACATTATCAGCCTTTGCACCGTTGCTAGTTTGCACAGGTCATTTTTGTTGCGCAATGGATATTCAACTGAAAGCGTAAATTAGTATAATGTACTTCTTTGATCTATGTTAAGAAAAATTGACAATAACAGCAACTAAAGAGATGTTTTGTACATACAGGCTTGTGGCACTTTCTCTAGATCTTGTTTAGTGATACACAACGCTTCACCCAGAGCCATAACCTCTTCAGGAAGGCTGTCTGGTAACTTCTTTGAATGACCATAGAGAGCCATCTGAATCTTAAAATAATCAAAAGGCTCAATTCATATCATAGAGTTTGAAGTCATGAATTACAATAATTAGAGAACAATAACTTTGTGCTACAAACGTATGCTAATCATGGCAACATAAAAATATTCAATTTTACTAACTTCCCATCATGTAGCTAACACTGTGAGTTTACCTGTGCAGGGTCACAGCTGCCATCCTCTTCATTAAAATCAAAGCATTCGTAGACCACAGCGAACTCATAGTTGGTCCACACAACTCTTGCTCGAGCCACACAACCTTCAAGGTCCATGGAGAAATCTGCTCTCTCATGCATGTGAATGTGGGTGTGCATGGTGGGAAGACAATGGCCTTTCCTAGAATGTTTTTAAAAGAAATCGTTTTAGTGATAGAGTGGAAGATTGAAAACAATTGGAAATGCTTCGGCTTAGTGTAAAACAAAACATGATTATAAGATAGTTCAGAGCACAGTCACTCATGAGTCCCAATGTTTGTTTACATCTAGAGACCCCCCCCTCCTCCGACCTCCCGACTTACATGCATGTAAGCCGCTTATAGCGTAAGTCGGGGAAATAATAATGGGGGGTCTCTAGATGTAAACAAACATTGGGACTAAGTGACTGTAGTTTAGAGGATGGGTATGCTGTCATTGTTGAGTGTATCTTTTCAGATGTCATTCAGAAACTGAGAAATGTTTTCTGCCAGTGTGATTGATTAAATAATAGTTATTTAATAGACTTTGTGGTGAGAATGAATTGTTAACATTAGGAATTTTTATTTATGATTTAAAACCACACACATATGTACTTCATCTGTCTAAAACAAACTATTACATAAGTCATATCCAAGTTAAAGTTTAATATCTGAGGAAGTAATGAAGGCACTAAAATTCACAACAAACAAATTTAATTTATGTACGTAGTTCTTGATATCACAACACTTTTTTTATATACACATTAACAGTTTCACACCTGCGTGTTGGCATAATTAAAATGACCTTCTTCATATGAACATCGGTCAATCCTGCCGGCTCCCACCAAGAATTGAACTGTAAACTCGTGAGATCTGGTGGCCCCCTTCATCACGGTTCATGACCTGCCTGTACGTTCGGATATGGTGAAACTGTTAATGTGTACGTAAAAAAAGTGCTGTGATTTTAAGAAACTATGTACATGTACATAAATACTTTCTACCAACACAATGAACACGTTCAAGGATAAACAAATTTAATATACCGTAAAACCATAACAAGCTTTAATTTAATTTGTATATATTTAGTAGTATCACGGTGCAAATCGTTAAAAATAAGCATTTTTATAATAACATGTTGTCACCTGTTTGAATGTGTACTTGAAGAGCAGTGCCAGGAAATCGAGTACTGGGAAGTGCTGGTTTGCCTCAAAGCGCCGCAGGTGGATGCTCACAAAGAGGCGCAGGAATTCTGTAAACTTTTCCACATAGCTGAAACACAAACATTCATGGTTGGTTCTGGGGGTGGGTGTTGAGAAAACTCGTCTCTAAATTGTTGCACACAGCTCCGTGCCTGTGGCTCCTGCACATTAAATAGGTAAAAGTCAGGCGAGTAAATGCTACTGTGAGTTATGAGCAATATGTACTATGGTTGAAAGTGCTGTATACTCCCCAGGAAGTTGAGAAAGGCAACATAGTGTGACAAGGATGCCAATGACCTGGCAAGAATGTTAAGTCGCTCAATCACGATGATTGTGAATTGCATTGCAACTACATGTATAAATAAACACATTTACATTTACAAAAGAGAAATTTGTATGCACAAATGAGAAATTTGATAACATTGCGCATCAGTTTTACAATACTTCTGATTATGGAGTCAAAAATTGGTATAACATCCCTAAATCTCTTTTATCACATTTGTTCTACTCGCCAGCAGTTGGTACTCCTCATTTCTCCTATTGTCTTTTTCCACCTTTCTCAAATCTTAATTTTGTTTACTTATTATTTACATTATATTTATTTATTTACTTTAGACTTTAATTTAGAATTTTTAGAATTTTTTTTTCAAATATTTTCACAATTTATTTTACATCGCCTTATCAGGAATCAATCTAAACTTATAAAATAAACTTACTAAATTACAAACTTACATAATTGTGCTGAATGTTTACTGAAGCATTATTAAACTGAAGTATTATTAGAATTAAGATTTGAGAAATCACGTAATTCAAAACCAAACATTTACAATCCACCCCAAGGTTTAGGACAGTGCAAAATGGTCTCATTATATTTTGACATGACCATGATTATAAAGAGCAATAAATTGCACAAAATTGCATGGAAGTTTCCTTGACTCACGCCTCGTCCAGCTGGTGCAGTTTGTTGCCGGTGCTGCTCGTCGTGTTGTCCTTGGTCAGTCTCTGCAGCAGGTAGAACGTCTGCTGGAACATCTGAAACAGCAATGGCTCATCATCTATCATTGGTGTCCATAGTAATGTTACACTCAAATTAGCCTGCTCACAGATTTGTAAAATTCAGATACTTAGGGGTTGAAATTGGAACCAGCAATCTTGCTAATTGGCAATTGTTTTCTCTTCTGCCAGTGCAGCTTGAGTAGTGCCAAAAAGTGTTGAAATTGCCAGTTGAAATTTGTACAAACATTTGCTTAGAATGAAAACTTGGAGCAAGAATCAAGCCATTTTCCATTTGATTTTTGAAGAAGCACTGGCAATCTTTTGCAAGTGCTATTCAAAGTTAACTGCTAGGCAATCAAATATATTAGCGTAAAAGCAGTAATGGTTATTCTAATTGGTATTTCATAACTGCAATTTATTAAGTCTTTAATTATCCTTTCCTGACAGAGATATGAACCTGTCACCTTGAAAAATTTTAATCAGATGCATCAAAAATCTTAATTTTCAGACAAAAATCTTAATAAAAATCGACAAAAATCTTAGTAAAATCTTAAATGTTTTTTCTCCATATGATAAGCTATGGACCTAACAATAATGATCATTTAGTACAATCTTAGTATAGTAAGCAATAAATATCACTAATTACTGATGTTGTAATACTTTGTTAATGACCCCATGCCAGGGCCCAGGGGGATGGAGGAGGCTTGGAGGAGAATTGCATGAACGGTGAGGGAAGGGGAGGTGCAACCCCTCAGCCTCCATGTTATGTCTGACACTGCAATCTTTGAAATCCTTTAGACCCTGCACATATCCAACCTAAATCTGCCACTGTAAAAATAATGGATCACATTCTTTAACGTCTTCTGTCACTGACTCAGGTTGTTAAAATCAGAAGACTTTGAAAATTACACATTTGAAGTCTGGTGCACAATGTGGCGAAATTGAATGGATCACAACTGTCATTAAGTATTATTAATCACATATCCGTGGTACAGATGCCTTTCATTATTGCTGGTAATACCTGACTATGTTGTAAAATGAAATAATTTAAGTTTAAAAAACTTTAAAGCAGACATGTTAGTTTTTGCCCAAGTGCAAGTGCATTTTACTTCATAGAATGAAGTTTGCATTATGGATATCACAACTGGACAGTCTGCTAAACTGGTAAACCATAAAGGAAAAATCACTGTTCTGTGTTCATCTTAAAATCCCGTAATAAACCAAAATGATTTAATAGACATAAAAAACGTAATTTTACATTTTTTTTCCCGGATGTTCACATCTCTGCTGATGTGGTTGCCAGTGGTATTAAAAAGGTTGTACAATAGGTAGGAAAACCAATCTGGATCAGCTTCAGTTAGTACGTTTGAGCTAAATCGCAAATCAGTGTACTGTATACTCTGGGAGCCATGCTAAAAATCGCAGTGTTGCTAATGAGTGCGAGACTGGCTTTGTGCGAGACATGAAGTTAGTTATTTCATTTTGATGATGAAATATGATCCTTGGTGGCTCTTGTGATATTCATGTTGTCTTTTCCACATTCGCACTTCACATTCAGAAAATGGTCTGATTTCTTACAAATTTCTAACACAAAGTCAAACTGTTTTTTGTATGAAATGTGACAACTACAGTGGCCTCGGCACTAAAAAGGGGTATTATTAGTGGGTGACTCGCATGCCACGCATTGACAAATGAACAAGAAACACTCTAGTCTGTCATGTCTGGTGGAGTTTTCCATTTTGAGCATTAACCAGCAGCATGCAACACTGACCTGAAGCAGGAAGTCCTCAAACTCACTGGGCACACAATTCTTGGCCAACAGCTCGTTGATGCAGCACATGGCCAGCACACCTGCAAGATAACGGTTAGGTAATACAGAGGAACCAGTCAAAGCAGACACCTCCCAACTAAGGACACTTGTCTTATGTGGACACTTTTCACTTCTCTCTTTCTCTATATACATGTTTCATTTGTAAAGTGAACCTATCTTTTAGAACATATGTTTTATGTGAACACTTTTCATTTTTCCCGAAGGTTAGATAAGAGATAGATCACTGAAATATCTATCTTTCAGCTGATCTGTTCATAAGTACATTGTATATGCCAGGTGATTGGCAATATTGATATGTAAAGTAGGATTTACAATGGTTATTGCAGCCTGCATTTTGATGGGACAGAATAAAAAACCTAATAACAATTAATATTGGGGATAACCAATGTGAATTTCCAACTGTTTCTTTGCGAGTCTAACTGCACATGTGGATATTGTAAGAAAAAAAAGAAGCAATTAACTATTGTAAAATGTCCATTCTTACTTAAATATATACAATGTAGGAGCTTAAAGAAACGATGTCAGTTATTTTCTAATTCTTAACAATTTTGAAATGGAAACTTAAATTTTACTCGCTTGGTTTCAAAATAATAAACAAATAACAGGACATTTTTGTAATGTACAAAAGACTCAGTAAAAATAAATAAAATAAATGGAGAATAGTAAAATAAAAGACAAAGAATTTTGTTATCAATGAAACATATTTAAAGAAACAATTATGTTTATCAAATTACTATTGAACAAACCTTTCTCCTAATTAACAACATAAATGAAAAAAAAAAACAAAAAAAAACCACGAGGAAAATGCGAGATGAAAATGACCCTTATAGCATGAAGTTATTATTTGCCACATAATTTTTTAATTTTCACCATGTTTTTGTCCTTATAAGATCATCAAATTTCTTTTAAAACAACAACAAAACTTGATTACATATGTAAAATTAAAAAATACATACCTGGATGCCAATTACCTACATTAATAAAAATTTACTTTACTTGGGATATCAACCTTATTTGAAATGTATGCTTACAAAATTTTACTAAAGAATATGCCAGTATTTTCTAACAATTGCTCAGCTCAGGGTATGACTTAGAACACCAGTCCAACCATGATGCTACAGTTTGTAATAAATATCGAACTATCTCATCAGGTGTGACAGTCTTTGAAACTGAGGCACTGTATGCGGGATTACAGCGAAATTCAAATGAAGCCGTGCTCTAGGTACAGTACTGGTTGCAAAGGAAGGATCTCCATTTTTTGGTTCCCAAAATTCGATTCGCCTATTTTTGCATCTATTCTGCTTATTGATTTTTATTCTGCAAATTCCCTAACTATATGATCATGTGACGTATTCAGAAAAAATTTCACCAAAAAATATTGACATATATTACTTCTGATAGGGTAAATTCTCAAAATTTGAAAATGAACGTATCAGAAGTTTGTTTAATTTTGGATTCTTTGGGTTTTGCAACTAAAATGAAATTCTCTACTGAGGAAAAATATGATTTTTAGCCAACACTCAAAGCTAAGCAAAGGGGCCTACTTATGATATTATGTTTATATAGTAGCATTTTTTTTATATAGTGACATTTTCCATGTATATTTCTAAAATAAAGATGGATAAAAGGTATATATTTCAAACTAATTTTACAAATGAGAAATCTTTCCCCATAATAAGTAATATTCCACTCTTTTACAGGAAAATATTTTTATCTTTTAATAAAATCAAACAATAACAGCATATAGTCTTCTAAATGATAGTAAAATTTCAAATCTACCTGTATGGGGAAACATGTATTTTAAAATTGGGAATACATGTTTATATTAAAAAAAAATTATGAAAGATGGTAGAATATACGTACAGGACTTTGTAAATGACAATTTGAATTTGTCGAATGAAGTGGAACTCTTTGAGAGCATCACCAACAAACAAAATGAATACATTGAAATGAAAATAATCAAAATTCGTCTCTTCAAAAGACTGAAGAATTTGAGCTTAGTAAACAGTTTTAAGGTAAAAAAAACACCAATCTATAATATATTAATAAACAACAAAATGGTGGACATTAATAATGCCAAGAGTAAGGTATTTTATGATATTCTTTTATCAAAAAAAAATGTTAAAGGAATTATGGAGACTTTGTATTATCAGTTATTCAATTTTGAAAATAGAACAGAAACCCGGAAGCAAATTTATACTGAAACGTTAAGATATTAAAATTCTAAAATTAAAAGAGTTCAACTTTAAAATCCTGAATAACATCCTTCCAACTGGAAACTACCTTTCAAAGTTTAAAAATACAAGGAACTATTGTATGGTATGTGAACAAATAGAAAGTTTAGAACACATTATATATAAATGTGAAAGAATAAAATTAATATGGAAAAAGGTATCTAATATTCTAAAATGTAATATTATTCTAAAACAAATTATATGAGGATTTATCAACTATAATTCAAATTCAAAGTTAAAATGTTTAAACTATATATAATTGCAATAATAGCATATTCAATTTATAAGACAAATTCTATTTGTAAATTTAATGAAGAAAAGTGTGAAGATAAAAATATATAACAAATTGTTAAAGAAAATCTTTTGTACTACAAATTCATGTTAAAAAACGTAGATCTGTATGTATTGAAAATTAATTATAATGATAGATCATATTATGAATTATGATTTTTTGTCACTATATATATCTACTATGTTCATATATATCTATTACATTTTTATTGATATTATCAAGTCATATAATTCTATGTAAACAATTGTATATAAGCTACCAATAAAGTTTAACTATTTAAAAATATATATATAAATAGTAGCATACCTGGTAATACTGAATATATAGTTAGAGTTTACATTAAAAGGCCTATGTAAACATTGCTAGGAACACGAAAAATTTCACAATCTTAGTGCATCAAACTTTGAAGTTTTTCTTAAGATATTTTCTAATATTCTATTGTTTTCATCAAACTTCCATATTTTAATGTCAGGCTAATATAATTTACGCATGATTCGCACATTGTGAGAATTACTATAAGTTTGCATTTCATTCAGTTTGTTTCTACAGTACAACTCCTAAAAATTTGTGAATTTCGCAAATTTCTAGTACAATACATAAAGAATAAATTAGGCGTTCGCAGTTTCCTAATTCATTTTATGAAATCCTCCACTGGATTTAGATTTCTTTGTATTCTGGGAAATTGGGGGTCCTTTCTTTGCGAACAGCTCTGTAAGTACTCATTTAGCAGTCCGAGACTTGCATTAAACCAACAGGATAAGTAAGAATTACAATATGCTCGTCCTTCAGACTTGCATCTTTTTTCAAAACCTTAATGTTTGTGTAACTGATGAATGGAAAATATGTAGAACATGTAGGACGAATAACATTTGTGGAGGACTAGTAACTTTTTTGTGAGCCTGTGCATCAGTCAAGACTCAGCCACCTGTGTGTCACCTTACCAAGCTGCTGGTTGCTGCCACACGCTGGATCGCAGCCAAACGCAGCCAGCTGGAATACAGTGGACAGCAGGTGCGGTATGATGGTGCTAGACAGCTGGATCCACGAGAACAAGTGCGCCAAACACTGCAGCGCCTGACCGCATATCTACAAAACATAATATAAAAAGTTCTGGGCGCTGCTCGTATCATATCATATTAAAACAGAACAGATAATAAAGTATAAAAGGTACGAAAGTTTATTTAAATCACAAATTTTTGTATCGTCGATGCTTCTTCAAGTGAAAAATGTTACATTTAATAAAAGAAAAAAAATAAAAGAAAAAATAAAGGCCTTACTACTAAAAATCTTCATAATGACTCCCGAAAATATCTATTGAGTGCACTACAATAGCGCATCTTCTTATCAAACATATTCTTACCATCCTGCTTGAGAAGATGGAAGTCGTCAGTATTAAAGCACAACCTTCGGGCGACAGGTGTCAGCTTCAATATGTCTTTTTTGGTCAATCCTACTGGACTCCTGCTGAGCACCTCCACGTTAGTCTCACTGGGCACACACACTCCATCCTCCTGGACTTCATCACATTCATAGATCACAGCCAAGTCCCTGCCAGCCACGCCTGCCAAGTATGGAGATCATATCATTACATTTGAAAAATATTGACTAATTTCACGCTCCTGAAGTAGCAAGCATACATATATACTTTTATCATTATAGTAGATAAAATTGCTCAATGAGCACAGCATATATGTATATAGTCTACACAACATTGGTCCATAATAACCATTTGGATTTTATTTCACGACAAATGTACATAGCATAGAGAACACAGACTAAAATTTCAATTTTTAATTCTGATCATGCCATAAGATAGCACGAATACGATGTTACGATTATACCATCCCTCAATTATTATTATATATAATACAATCAGTTTGTTACAACCGATCGCTCAAAGATTCAATTTTTAGTGTCCATGTTTCTTTAGATTTAAAGAAAGAACGACGATATCAGTGCCTTATTAATGTTACTAACAAAAACGGTGTTTAAATATACTATTTTAATGTAAATATATTCATATATAGTTTTTAAACTCAGTAATATCCTGTAGTCTAACACGCTGTAAATGTCTTGTATAATGTTCATTCAATAATAATGGGCAAAATTATGTCTGATTGATAAATTATAATAAAGCATATTTTTGTCATAACGGCCCCAGAGTATATATCTGAGGTTTGAGCAAACTGTGATGAAACGTTAATTTTTGGTTTGGTTGAACAAATATGATTTAGCAGAGGAAGGAAATAAACTTACTATAGTATATATATCGTCATTTTGAAAATAATGCTTTCTTTCAGAAAGCAAGATGGTCGCTTTACTTAAAAAATAATATATTCAGATGTCTCAGTCTCCCATCTCCCACTTTGTTTGGCTATCTCCCACTTTGGCTGCCTCATCTCCCATCTCCCAATTTTTTTCAGGCCAATCTCCCATCTCCCCTCCCCACATTTGACATCTAATTCCTCAGCATGGAGTATTCACGTTCACCACATTTCAGTGCGTGCAGCAAGGGCGACCACTGTTGTCTACAGAAGCCCGCGTCCCAAATGCATCTTATCCTTTGGTATGGGTAATGTGTTGCATGTTCAAACAATTATTAGGGCTTGAGTTTTAAGCTTATACATGTTGAAAAACATGTGCATCGTCTTATAGTATGATATTATTTGATTTAAGTAAAGACAAAAAATTTAATAAGTTAAAGATACATTACTAATGCTAGCATCATTTTCCTGTTCTAGCTCAGATATTCTACAAAGTTCTTCTTCCGTTCTGATTGGACAGATCACTAAAATAAATATAAAACATGTAGTGTACCATAATATCAGTTTTTTGACATTAACATGTTAAGAGAAATATATGAGTGCACAAAAATAATCAGTGACATTCTTACCAGCTTGAGGCACTCTCTCAAATTCTTCTTTTCTTATGCATGAATCTACAGTCCATGATTCTAGATCATTGACCACACTCTGAGGTAATTTCCTGGTTCCGCCATACACGGTGAAGCTAGCAACCTGAGACTCACAGCTGCCATCTTGATTTGGACGTGAACATTCGTAGAACAGTGCGTAATTGTAGTCTGTCCAGATAACTCGGCCTGTACCAACTTGGTCTCCTACCGTAAATTCTACATCAGATCCTTCTGTCACACGCATAGACATATGACTTGTCGGCAAGCAGTGACCCAACATAGAAATATTCTTTCCTACAACGTACAATAGTACGGTTGATAAGTACTTAGAACTGATACATAATTGAAACACCATTGAACTGTCATTATTAAAAACAAACGGGTTCAGTCAAAAGAAGGCATAAAATTCAATTACCGGTACCCTTTGAGATTGTGTAAGATATGACTATATTGTTTGAAACATATTTCTTTTAATCAATAGAAAAAAACATCATTAAATTTAAAAATGAAGGATATATGATAGAGAAGTCTTAGATGGGGAATATTTATATTTAATATTACCTGGCTCCATTAGTTTCGACATTGTATACTGGTCCAGCTTTGGTGAACCTATACTGCTGGGAGTTGAATTCTCCAGTTCCTCTGAGACGCGCCAGCATAAACAGGCTACCGGTGAACAGCTGGAAATGTTGTAAAATAGTGATCAAAGCTTAAGTTGGCCAATATCATACGCAGATCCACACGGCCCAGTCGATGCAAACCTCCTTATTTTCAACTAAAATATTTCATTTTCATGTTTTTGGCATTACTACTAACAATAACACATAAGAAACTCCTGAAATCGCTGAAATGCACACATACCCTTTTCCAATTCCAAAATCCTTGGTCTACTACAAACATTGACTACACAATGAAAAAAAATGAGTGAATGTGGTGAGATAAAACTTTTGTGTGATAACATGATCTAAACAAGAATAATTATTTGAAATTCAAGTGTCTTTTACCTTATCTGGATTAAAGTCCAGCATTGCAGGAATGTCACTCGTGACAATCTAGTATCGGCACTGCTTGTATTGGGCAATCCACTGAAGCAAAAACAATTTGATATGAAGGAATGATACAAATAAACATGAGTTAGTACGGTAACAAATAATACAATCCATTTCTATGGCTCTTCAAACTGGATTAAAAGATATCATGAACATCTTTTCATTCCTCATTAACATTCTCCAACTTCACCTGGAACATTGCACAAATTTCATTATGACCACAAGCTTTTCACATTACAACTATTTTATAGTATGCATATTTACTTGTATACTGTAATGTATACTGCAATGTATTCATAATCTACAATATATATATATATATATATATTATATGGGTTCATAATCTAAAATAATATATGTAGTATTGGAAGCTGTTTTTCCTCAAGTTATCCACACATTTGACATGTCAGAGTTTGAGAGAAACGGAACAACTGTATGGACTCCTTTTTATATGTGCACATTTTTACACTCATATTGTTCAAAAAACATCTTTAATACATACCCTATTCATTTGAAAGCAAAAAAAGCAGCATTTGTTTAACATGCATAAATTCACCTATAGTGCCAGTTAAATTTTGTAGTTTTTACTTTCAATATTTTGGTCATATGGTAGAGACTCTGATTTTCAAGATGGTTGATGAGTGACATTTGTCCATTACAAGCCACAAGTCATAGACTGACCTGACTGATCCATCAGATGGAAATCACTGGCACTGAAGAACAATCGCTGAGCTACAGGGATGAGCTTGATCTTCTCTGCCTGGGTGAGCGGTAGAGGACTGCGACTGAGCACCTCGATATTGGTGGCACCCAGAACACCGTCTTTCATCTGCTCGTCACATTTGTAGATAACAGCTAGCTTGCCATCGGCGTAGACAATGCCGCCAATTCCTAGAATAACATCAAAATGAATACATGTATATCCCTAGGTTTCCATTTCACTTGTACGTTGCAAATGGTTCCTTGATGTTTTCTCACTTTTGAGTGTTTAAATGAGACTTGGGATCTCAAAAGACTATATGGATTGTATACAGAAACATTAATATGATCAAAAAAACCGCAAAATGACTTGATGATTCAAAAAATGTATGACTGAATTTTGAACAAGCATTGAACATGTTTCAATCTTTAACAATCACCTGTATATCTGCCGAAATGAAGGTTCCAGACTGAGCTGCTGCCTGCTGTATGTCGCTGGACAGTCATCACATTTGGTGGCAAGCACTGTGCTCTTCTGTAAAGAATTTTATTGATATCAATTAAAAATATCAAAACCTTTGGCAAGCTCAATGATACAAGGAGACAAAGGCAAGGGAAGACCAAAGAAGACATGGGCCGCAGTCATGTTGAAAGATCTATCCCATCTGGGTATGGATCAAACAGAACCACATGATAGACAAGCTTGAAGGGGAAGGTTGAGAGATAGATTGGGCAGCCAGGCTACACCATCAAATTGAGGAATAATTAGGGCCTGTACAAAGAAATATAAAAATGTGTTGACGATTAATTGATTGACACCCTGAATCAATGACAATTGTCAAAATGAGAATCCTTTTACTGCCAAGTACATGTACATTACTGATATCGTAAGAAGGATGCAGAATCGTAAGCGAAATTAGAGGTATCAACGTAAGAAAACGTAATAATTTGTAACAATTCGTAACAAAGTTATGGCAATTACGATTTTGTGGAAACTGCTCAGTCACCGAAACTACGATACTTACGATTATCGAAATAAACAGAAAAAACGTAATAATCAGAATAAA
This sequence comes from Streblospio benedicti, assembly GCA_019095985.1. Lineage (NCBI taxonomy): Eukaryota > Metazoa > Annelida > Polychaeta > Spionida > Spionidae > Streblospio > Streblospio benedicti. Next base: position 61,968,065 of record CM032660.1, on the reverse strand, counting down.
TTCTTACACTTATGCACAATGGCGCCTACCTTTTGCTCATAAATATTCGGATTTGTTCGACCGTTCTCGTTTATTCCCGCCACAAAGTGAAAGCGCAAGTGCAGACACCCAATGAAATGAAAATCTGTCAAAATGTCGGCGTGATTTTGAACTTTTAGAAATATTCTTTTTATTACGGGAACCTCCATAAAATGCGTAATATAAGGGGAACAATCGGAATAAACGTAACTTCAGGCGACTTATGAAGAAAGCCGTAATTTGCGGAAGCTACAGAACCTTTTTATGTTCATAATAGTCGCAACAATGAGAAGAATTGGGAAAAAACGTAAGAAATCGTAGCGTGATTCTAAATTTTTCTTCTGTATCCTCGCTACGGTATCAGTACTGTACACCTGTAGGTGAGAATGCTTGTAAGCCATGTTTTCAACTATACGATGGTTTTAAGCTTAGTTATGCTCAGTGGCCAAACAAATATGTTTGTATAGAAGCAATATTATAAAGTCTGTGTATTCTGAAAGTTTCATTCATTTAAACAGCATATTAAAGTATTTAGAGCAATTTAATTATTGCACAATAAGAGGAGGTATCAACCCATCAAAACACGTGAACGCAACAATGTTAACCGAATCATTTTTATCAGACGTAACTCGTACGTTGCACGTAAAAGGCCACCTATCTCTCACATATTAAATCCCACGTCTGCCGTCAGAAATGCACGGTAAGTCTGACAAAAGTCATTAAATTATGCAATATCACGTGACCTAGCGTTTTAGCTTGCAAGACGGCATGGTATTTTTAAAGGTGTGAGGATATGTGGGAAATATGGAAGATATAAATATTCTTCTTACATTCGCAATGGAAAAGGCATTGTTCATTGATACTGGGCTATTCAGAACAAATATTATTTTGGCTGAGCATTATCTTTAAATCGTGTCAATTTTTGTATTATGTCTACAAATAAGCCAAATAAATTATCATTACTAGAATATCAGATAAAGAGTAAGTTACATAGGTACACTGCAGCTCCGTATTGGAATCTATAACTATCTTGGCTGATTCACTCAACATGGACTCTTCCGGATGAGAGAGAGCCATCCAAGTCTGACAGTCGCGGCAAACACTGTACCAGTCTCCAACCACCTGGTGAAGATAGAC
>CM032660.1:61938125-61966810 GCA_019095985.1 Streblospio benedicti | reverse complement strand
TGCTCCAGCTGTCGGTTCATGTGTGCCGTGTTGCCCGCCACCTGGGGGCGAATACCGGGGAACGTTCAATAATGGTCTGGTGATGCAATGCTGTAGTTGGATAGTGGAAAATTGTGTATTGAATTGTGAACCTTCACTCTGAGTATCAGATGTCCTGAAGAGACCTTTTACCCATAACTATTCTCATTGAAAATTCTGACCAATGACAGGCTGTTAGTCTCAGGATGTGAATGAGCTCAAGTGACCAATCCAAGCAAAGCATTGCTTAAGATTTGCAGACTCTCAGTTTGCACTTTTCTCTGCTTATAAAAACACAAATATAAGTATATGTATCTATCCTGCTGGTTCGAATAGTGTACGTATAAAATATACGATACAAAGGTTAAATTAAAATTAGGTCACATAAATTAATAAATTATGATAATACAATCTCTGGTGAAATATTTCAGAGGTCAATTTGACATCTGATTACTCAGAGGTGAACATAATATCCATCTTCAAATGTTAACCTATTGGGTGGTGCAGAGTTCTTCCAGGCTAATTCAGTTAAAATTGCAATTATCGTGCCTTTGTTGGTAGCTACTGTTCTATGTATCATTTTATAGCATAAATTGGACTCTCACTGACCTCATTCAGCAAGAGGGTGATGTAGGTGTTCCGCCGGTCAAGCTTGGCTTGCTGCTCAGCTGACCATGCACTGTAGTTCTCAAAGCGGTGACCACCGCTGACCGCTTTGTCTGAAAAAACAAATCAATCAGTTCGGCTGTAAGAAGAATTCTTTGAAGTCAAAGTAAATTTTACTTGGGATTCATGTGAATTGCAAAGTGGTTATACAGCTAGATTTATGCAATTTAATTGATAGGTGAACAAATCAACAAACAACTATTGCAGAGAATTTGGTAAGTATACCAAAATCTTTAGCTATAGCTAAACAGTATGAGGCGGGTTCATAAGGAAGTGGGATGTGGGGAAAAAGGGCTGAAAAATAGGGATGTGGGACAAAAGGGCTAAACAGTGGGAGGTGGGATTTCTAGGTAGTGGGATGTGGGGAAAACACCTTAAAATTTGTGGGATGTGGGAAAAGAGGCCAAAACAATTAAGTATATGGGAAAGAAGCCAAATAATCAGAGGTGTGGGATTTTTTTTACCCCTTATAGCCCCCCCCCCCCAATATGAATTTCCTATCTTTTGTTCTTAATATTTAATGAAAACAAATATACAACATATTGTTCAAAAGGGGCTAAAAAGTGGGATGTGGGTTTTCAAGGTAGTGGCATGTGGGAAAAACACATTAAAATTAGTAGTGATGTGGGAAAAGAGGCCAAAACCATTAGGGCTGTGAGAAATAAGGCCAAATAATTAGGGGTCCAAAGCGTTGACTGTCTCATTTATTTATCCTTTATCACCCAATTACCGTTGTTGTTGGCGTCGAGGCAAAGCGAGGCATGCGCGATGCTGGTGGAGCGGTTGATAGCGTCCTGTTTGAGGCACTCGTTGCACTTGGTGTCTTTGCACAGCACGCAGATAATCTCAATCTGGAGGCAAAGCCAAAAGGGTATATCATATACGGTTGGCACGCATGCAGTGGATGACTGCTAGAGGGTGCAAAGCCCCCCACCCCCACCCCCACCCACCCCACCCTTCTGGCATTTTTTTTTACATTTCATGTTAGAATTCGTGCGTTCTAGACATAACAGCTCCAACTGTCAGAAGATATTTCATTTCTGCCGCTAAAATTCTAGTATCATACGTTGAATGATGATGGAGGAAAGACATGTTTCAAAGCTATCCTAAGCGTTGCTTTATGAGAAGAGATAGAGCTGATAGTCTACGTAAGGTTTGTGATGAGGTGAAAAGTGTTTTCAGCGACCATGGTTGTAGACAAATGGGGGAAACTATGGATTTGGACTGTTTTAAAGTATGTTGCACGATCTTTGATTTCGAGAATAAAAAAGAATAAACATTTCAAAAACAAACAGAAAATACCATCAATTTCAGCATAAGGAATATTAAAGATGCTCAATGAAAGGTTGAGAGTATTCATATGCAGATCCAGCGTGGTGATGGGAGTGCTCCATTTCCCCACCAAATCATTTCATTTCTCATGTTTTCGTTCCTTTGCACCATCGATCGCACCAAGCAGCCCTGGAGATTCCGTAAATGATGCCCCCCCACACTTTCCAAGAAACCTGACTCTGTGTGTGCGTGTCACCCACCTCCTGCCCCGGGTGGTCCTCGCACCGCGGTGACGTCTGCTCCACGGCGGTATCCTCCTCGGCCGTGCGCTGCAGCAGCTCCTTGAGAGCCTCGTTGTCGGGGAAGCCCTGATGACATAGCGTCATAGAACTTAGCTACTTGCGTATACAGTAGTATGAGTAGAGCTTCTCTATTATGACCACCTTTGGGACCAGGGTTATGTGGTCTCCATAGAAAGTTGGTCTTTTTATGGAGGTTCATTTTGGTAGCTTTATGAAGGTTTGGGACGATGAAAAGTGGTCTTATTATAAAGGTGGTTTCAATATAAAGGTGGTCTATATACAGAAGTTCATTTTGGTAGCTTTATGAAGGCTTGGGGCAGCCGTGAAAAGTGGTCTTATTATAGAGGTGGTCTCAACAGAGCATAACAGAGAGGTGGTCTTAATTGGAGGTTCTACTATATTTACCATGTCCAAAGTGTACACATGTTGTGTGTGTTTTCCCTACATTAACTATCTTTGAAAACTTTTATCAGAATGAACTTCTTCTAAATGTGAGTGTCCCACCTGAAGCCCCGACTTGGGCATGGTGGGCATTTTTCTGCAGATGGGGCACGTGAAGGGGTTCCCCTGCAGCGTGATGGTCAGGTGACCCTCGAGGCACGCCAGGCAGACCGTGTGGCCGCACGGGATCACCTGCAATGAGGGTGCATTATGTTTAGATGTCATTGTTTCATTCCCTGATAGGAGGGTGGATTATGCTAAGTTGTCATTGCTTGAGTTCTATGCATATGGTAATAGCAAATAACACGAAAACGCACGATTGCCACACCAACTACAAGCAGCCCAGGACTGTCTCTGGAAGAGATACTTCTATTTCATTTCAAACCTAAATGTGAACACTACTATATACGTCTAAATGAGCCATAGATACACTACATGTTTTGATCATTTGTATTGCGTACAATTATGCGAATGTCGTCAATCACAATCAGCAAGAAAACGCATATTGATGCAGTATTATCAACACGTGATTTTGATTGAGCACAATCAATGCAAGGTACTAGCCTTTGGTCGGCAGTCCCTCTCGTCATACTTTGACATGCATATCGGGCAGGTCGGGTAGAGGTCGATGCTGCCACTCGACGGCGAAGGCTTCATTGTGAGGCTGGAGACAAGAGAAAAAATGAACACAATGAAAAAAATAAATGATCTGCACAGGTTGATTGTGTCACCTTCATTCACACGATGAGCAAGGCTTAAATAAGCCATGGGGGCAGGGTCCTTCCAATAGTTTGGTTTCAAGTACGTTTTTCAATCTTTGCAGGCCCGTAGGAAGCAAAATGAGACTGGGGAGGCCATTTAAAAGTTGCGGTCTATAATCATGGATTTTTTTTCACAAATGATTAGTCAGGTCATTATTGAATTATTGCATTATTTCTTTTCCCCCACCAATTATTGGTCAGGCAATGGCCTTACCGCCTTAGTGTGTGTTTCCTCATCACGCGTTTTGTCGCCTGTCGCGCTGTCGTATGGTTCGGTTGGCTGTTTCTTGATAACGCATTGCCGAGCAGACGACGACAAAACGCGTGTCGCGTGGATTGAAATGATATCAATCCACGTGACACGCGTTTTGTCGTCTGTGACAACCCCGGACCTCTAAACGGACTACCGTGTGAATTGCTTACGTTTACAAATCATTTGCTTGTTTCTTGACCACGCGTTTTGTCGCTCGTCAGTTCAAATAACCGATAATTAAACACACATCTGATACTACGTTTATTGATAGAATGTGTGCGAGTCAATCAATAATGTGGTCAAGCGTAGTAGCTTCTCTATGATAAACGTATCGTGCTGCTGTAGAAGTGCACAGTTCTGCAGAACAGATCTTTTCAAGCTGAGTGACAACGCGCCGTGAGGAAACAGCCAAACCGCACACCACCCCCACCCCGCCGGCAGCTAGCGACACACGCCAAAGCGTGCCGCGTCTTCAGGAAACGTAGGCTTAGCCTTCATACGGGTCTGCTTTGTCAATTTGGTCTACTTCAGTTTCTGGGACTTGCTTGAACTCTTTTTATTGTGGTCAGCCCAGATGTTGGCATGCACTTGACAATCTCATTTTGCTGTCTGTCTGAGGACCACCGGCGTGGAATTCATGTATGTTTACAGTCTGTTGGACAAGGACGCAATCGTGTGCCTCAGTGATGACATATAAATAATTCTATTAATGACTTACTTACGACTAAAGTACAGTTACTGGTAACCTAGATATCTACGGAGTTGTGATTGTAGGTGTGATTGAAGGCCAGACAAGATGTTATTATTGGAAATTGGAATTAGGTAAACACACGATTTTTGTCCAGTCATTGTAAAAATACGGCCATGTGACCACTGGACAGTTCACGTTCTGTCCCACATGGTGTTGTTATGTCTAACTAGAGAGCACTTGTGTCTAGGAAGTGCAGACGTCATTGTGATTGGCACTTTTCACGAAGGATGGAAGGCGTCAACACTTGTAGCGATATGAGAGAGATAATTGTTTTTCTATGCGGTACTTTACATATGCAGATCCAGGGGAGGGCGCAGGGGGCGCGCTCCCCCCTTTCTCCACCAAAATACTTCATTTTCATAGGGTTTTTTACACGTCAGCCATCGATCGCGCGTACGAAACCCATGAAATCCCTGAAGTGTGGCCCCCCCTGGCCTTTTCTAAAAACCTGGATCTTCCATTGCTTTGTTGATACGGCAAGGATAACCCCACGATCATAAGTGACCACAACTTTACATCACAAATATTACAATGATCCAATGTTACAATATTGCCAATGTACACAAGAAGGTCTTCTGTGAGAGTCTATATATGTATCCATGATTTCAGCATGAGATATTTGGTGTTACTTTCTACATATTTTACATTTTACTTCACGCAAAGGGGAGCTGAAGATACACTGATACTATAAAGGACATTCAACATCCATCAAATTCGAGATTTTTATAAGTTAGGTTGTAAAGTGAAATTGAATATTTGCAGTTGGTCCATTTTATCCGTACTTCACATACAACATACTGCACTGCAAGTACCATGCTGAAGTCAACAATGACCTTGTACATATCAGCCCGTTGTCATAAACACAATACAAATATTGTGTGTTCAAATGTGTCATTGGATGATGAACACAATTCAAACAGTGAAGTCCAACGGAAGTTTAAAAAAATGGCTATAGTGTGCCGCGAAGATTAATTTACAGATAAGACACTGGAACTTGAATTGTAAGATGCTGCTCCCAAATACACAGAAAATACGGATAGGCTATTATGAGCACAGGTAACGAGTTCTGTTCAAGTCCTCGAGAGGTGAGATATGAGAGATTTTCTTACTTCTTACCCCACTCGTATAATAACTATTTCCCTCCTAAATCTACGTTGAATTCATTTTAGCAACTGCAGACCAAGTATGTAAGCTGGGGGTTATGGAGACAACGGTTCAGCCGTGTAACCTTTTAACAGCTCGCTGCTTGGGATGATGGTATCATTCTGGTCTCACAACCTTGGTGTCGTGAGTTCGAGTCCCGCCAGGGCCACTTGATATAGTCAAATGGAAGCTTAGGGTTGTAAAACCTGTCTTCAGCTATGTCTATCGTTGGTAGAAATATGCTTGCTAAAAAGATGTGTGAGAGAGAGAAGTGTGAAAACAACTGCAATATACTTAGAAATAGATATTGATCTCAAAATTTTAGGCTGCATCAGTGGCCTTGCTCACGAAACAAGGCTGTCATAACAAATAGCCTCGGAACTGGGGTTTCCCGGTGGTAGGTCCTTCCCATATTCAGCCTCCTCCCTCAGTACGGGTAGATATGCTTGATGTAGGCCAAAACCGATCGCCATGTTGAGACTAGCCTACTTAGCTTTGATATGTATGCCTTCAACTGTTTTTTTTCTGTGGATGTTCTACTTTCTTTATCAGCGATTTTTTTATAATGTCTAGTAGTGAAGTGTCTGTGATGTTATGTCCATAATTGATTTCATGCAAATTGTCAGGTGCAAGGCTGTTTCCTAGATCAAGGTCGCTGATAGCAGCCGAAAATGTGGAAGTAAATATTTATTTCCAAATATGTTGTAGTTGTTAAAATGAATTTGATATAGAGTCATATGATGTACACTACAAATAGACTTTTACAATGCTTTTTCTCTCATGGTTATCTATAATTTTATGTTTTAAACTTTGTAGTGTAGGATATAAAATTTCCCCGAATTGCCGGTTGGCTAATCAGAATAGAGTATTTTCAGCAAACATGCAGAGCATATCCTTCAACAATACAATGAGCACTTATTTATACCAAAGAGAATCACCAGTGATTTTTGCCGATGCATTTATATGATAAAACCAAACACTGGTTAATGTGTTGTTGATTGTCGATTTCCGCTCTAGACCAATGAGAATGCAGGATTTAGTGACATGTCACTGATCGAGTGCTCACGTAGCAAGTGCCAAACCGCGCTTATTCTCATAAATACACTCCTGAAGGAAAATTATAAAGGTGAACATTTCTCAGTATGAGGCTTCTTTAGGGCCCGGTCATTTACAGTTTGGTGGTGAGCGGGGGGGGGGGGGCAGTTTGAGTTTTTGAACATCTGAAAAGGAAAGTCTGATCCCCCCCAGTAATTGAGAAATGAAAAAAAATGAAAAGTATGACCCCCCCCCCCTTTTCCAATCAGTTTAAGTGAAAGTCCTTAAAATTCATATTTTTTTTTCAAGATCAAGGAAAGTCATTGAATTTTGTAAGGAGCATTGAAAAAACGCCATAGGTGCAGACGGCGTTTCTAAGGAGGTTTGGGGGCATATGCTTCCCCAAGAAAATTTTGGAATGTAACCCCTTTTTCATAGTTTCTGAGGCTAAACATAAAACCTTTTAAACACATGTTTAAGCTCATGTTCATTCAGGGTTTGACGTAGTAGCAACACCCCCCTGCACTGCAAAAGGCTTTATGGTGGTACAGATGTACTTATTTACGTCTTCTTTGAATTCTATCGAGGCCACGATGATATGAATTGCATCAAAGGAAGCCAATGTATCAGGAGAATTATTCACACCTCCCATGCTGTTACCGATTATGATAATTTGATTATTATATCTATTTCTGTCTGGTTTATCAAACTTCACATATTTGGCCGATATCAGAAGTAGGTGTCATATGCTATTTTTACGGTTAGGTTTTAAATACACATGTTTTTGTTTTGCATGTTTACATGTCTTTGTTTTGATTATACCTATCAAATTTTGAGTGGTCACAGGGGCGTTAACATGAACAGAAACGGCTATTTCCGTGAGATATCAATATTCATTCCAATTATCCGAGCTCCAGATTACCGGGTGCTACTGTATCTCATAAGCTGCCTTGGTGAAGTGGCAGACCAAATATGAAAAGCATTGTTGGATTGGAATAACTTTAATGATCTTATGGTACAGATCACAGTAAATTGCTCAAGTTAATACAGAATGTGCAAATTGAAATCAATCTACAGTATTTGAAATGTATCTCTATTACAAAATTGTCATTTTGGCCTGTAGTAGGAGGGCGGTGACACAGGAGTCCGGAGATCCATGTTCCACTATATTTTGACACCTAATCTCTATGTTCCACTATCTTTATGCCTCTATGTTCCATGTTACACTATAATTGCTCATGTTCCATGTTCCACTGTGAAAATGACCCAACGCAATCAATTTTGAATGCAATTTGTCAACGAATCTTTATCATATCCAATGATAAACTTATTTATTTTATAAAAGCCAGACTTTGTATGACATGTTTTCAAGTGTACACGACTTGGTCATACTAGAATAATCTTCAAAACCGGAGGCACCTTTTCTGACCTGCTTATAAATAGAAATCGTGGTATGCAAGCCATAGTGTAACTCAATGTGACAGAAAAATTTAATTATTACGTAGGTACCATGAGAGCATTATCAATTTTCAACTATTAAATATATAGGGTGACTTATAAGCCCTGGTAGGGCTGGGGTATAATATATTATAGAATTATGTTTTTCCCCTTTTGTATATTGTTGTAAAACTATGTCAAATTCATAAAATAAATAACTAAATCAATTAATGATTTGTACATTGGCAATTTCCAATTGATTTCTATTATAACTTGCACACGGCTAACTTCTACAGACAAAAGCCTGCATCATAAATACCATCTAAAAATACATAGGTGATGGATATGAGACTGGCACTTTGACTGTTGGTGTGCACTATCCACATATGGCAGCAATATGAAAACATAATTGCTTGCTACCAGATGATTGATTGAGATAGATAGATACGTTATAAGCCGTAATTCAAAATAAGAGTATGCCAGCTAGTGAAAAGATTAATGAGTGCAGCAGTGATTATCATGATGATTGAAAAAAAATAAAATAAAAAACGTACAGTAAATATGGAAGATGGGGATCTTAGTCAGCTAGGATGGGGAAAGTTGGGGTATTAGTCAGCTAGGACTGGAAAGAGAGGGTTGTAAGTCAGCTAAGACGGGAAAGTGGGTGTTGTTAGTCAGCTAGGATGGGCAAGAGGGGGCCTCTTAGTTAGCTTGGACAGGACATAAAGGGCTTTCATTCAGGAGAGATGGGGAAAGCCTGAAAAGACTTAGCTGTAAGTCAGCTAGAACAAGTGGAGGCTGTTAGGATGGGAAAGGAATGTCATGTTACTCAGCTAGGACAGGAAAGAAGGGGCTGTTAGTCAGCTAGGACGGGAAAGAAGGGGCTGTTAGCCAGCTAGGACGGGAAAGAGGGGCCTGTTCGTCAGCAAGAACGGGAAAGAGGGGGCTGTTTGTCAGCTTGGACAGGAAAGAAGTGGCTGTTTGTCAGCTAGGATGGGAAAGAGGGGCCTGTTAGTCAGCTAGAATAAGAAAGAGGGGGCTGTTAGTCAGCTAGGCAAGGGAAATAGGGGACTTTTCGTCTGCACCAGTGAAAAGGGGGCTGTTTGTCAGCTTGACAGGGAAATGTGGCTGTTCGTCAGCTAGTTTGGGAAAGATGGAAAGAGGTCTAGGACGGGAAAGTGGGGCCTGTTACTCAGATAGGCAAGGGACTTTTTAATGCACCAGTGATATATGTTAATTTTATTGAAGAAATGTGCATGGTTTCGAGGTCAATATGCACGAATGCCCAAATTCAGTGTATATTGCGATCAACCTTCATAAATAGTTTTATTTGATGAAAATTGGTACAAAGTCACCACACTAAGCTATTCCAATCACTGAAACTGAACTGAACTATGAATTTCAGTACACCGATGACAGTTCGCGGCTAGTTACACAGAACGGCTTAAAGGATTGTAATCCACCATAATCTAATACTGTCAGAGAATGAGACGAGATTTAATTAAAAGTGCCCCCCCCCCCCCCCCGACCAGAAATCGGGTGTGAGATGTACCCTTGGAGAGCACTGATGCAAAACCATCAACGTCTGGCGTTATCATGTTCTGAGGAGTCAGAATTTGAGCTAACTTTATAAATATTACTTGTTTCTGTCTTATTACACCTCTGAAAGATTGTTTTCTAACTGGTGTTATTGATTAATCAAAATTAGAATGTCATCAGAATTTAGAGTTCAATTGTATCTCAAATATTTTCACCATTTTTATCATAACCTCATCAGGAAATACACATAAATGTAGCGCATATATTTAACAAAGTTTACAAAATGGACAAAACTTCAGTAACATTTGTACATTTACCTTCACTTGATGAACATCTAGCTCAAGGAGAAACTTTCATGCATTCTATATTATACAAAATTAATTACTCAAAAGACTTATACAAAAATAAGTATCACTGTAGATATACATGTAGTTCAAGTTGTCAAGTTTATAAATGTGGAAACATATACAATGAGAACAGCAATGTGTATCGAATTAATAAATCAAACGTGCTCAGAGAACAAAGTCTCATTGGCAATAAAGATGTTCACTGTAGCAGCCATGTTAACTTAGTAATTAAAACATTAAAGCAGGGAAACGCACCCTTACATTATCACAAAGCGCACGCTAAAACTAAGATCACCGGTTTAAACTGCGCATGGACGATAACATTATAATAGTGTTTGACGCAGATCAAAGCTTCTGTGATAGTGGGCTATAAATCATAAATACTGCGGCCAGCTGCAGTTACAATGCCTTGAATCTGGTTTAGGACCAGGACAAAGAACGGTGATAACGCTTGTTTTGGTGTCAAGATATGTATCATCAACAACATTCAATGGTGCGTCTGGTTGACAAAAGGCATTTACAATGCTCGTTATACTAGGTTAAAGTATTTCACTGCAATGTGGGTTAAGATACGCCAATACTGCACAAGGCTTGCCTGAAGGACGTTAATGTACGATGACGCAATTATTCGGGGGTTGGACTACGGTGAAAAAAAGCCAAATATGCAAGGGGGCACAGGGTATGACGTTCAATGTAACCTGTGCAAAGAAGAGAACAAAAAATAGTTTTTTTATCATGGCGAAATTAGTAGAACCTTATATACACGCATAAATGAACACTTAATAATAAATTACAATAGTACTGAGAGACAAGATAATAGACGCCTCATTATACACAATATGACTTTCCATCCTGGCCACAATCCCAATTTCGGTATCAAAGCAGTAAGTTTTCATAGAGACCCCCTCAGCAGACAAATTCACGAAGGAATAAGAAACAATAAAACTAAATAAAACAAAAGGAATTCCATCTATGAGTTCAAAAGTCAGAGTACCACCAAGGAGAAGTTCCCAGAGTAGCCATTATTAAAATTCGAGGACTATACTAATATCTTTCTTGTCATAATGTATCCATTTGTTACGTCTTTTTTTCGCATAACTTGATTGGTATAATATCTACCATGGATAATAAGTTTTTCAACTTTCTAAACAGTTTTATTATGTTGCGTAGAAACAAGTCATAGAATACTAATTTTCACATTCTATCACCAATACCTATCAATAATTGTCAATTCATGACCTTCTTCATTATCTTGTAGAACTTGATTGTATTTCTTCTAAGCTATCGTACATATAATTTATCAACACCAATTTCAAACCATTTTATCGTTTTGATCAATGTTTATGTTTGAAAATCTGTTTGTCATTATATGTGAGGAGGGTAGAATAAGCACCGAAATTATCGTAGAATAAATCATTTTTAAAACCATTTTATCATTTTTGACAATGCAGTTTGACCATCTGACAGTACTAATCATGAGAACTGCTGCCGCACCAAAACATTAACGAAAGTCTTCTAAACTTTTGATTATATACAGTTGATAGGAAGACTTTTGGTTTAAAAGAAAGTATATTTTATTTCAAAAATGAAAAGGAAGACTTTAGTTCCAGAGACGCGTTATAGTAAACAGAAGTTAAGAATATAAATCACTGCAAAGCGCCAATAACATGACTTGGTTGTATTTAATCTGGATAATAGATAATAAATCTCTTTAAAAACGAAAGAAATTTTCTATACGCTAATTCCAAAAAATGAGGTCAAAACCAATCGCGAGGCAAATTTGATAAAGCGACTCTGTTGTTGAAAACTACGGTAGTCGATAACAGTGGATATGATATTGCGTCTTTTATTGTCGTGGATTCCATCATACAAGCTAATAAAATAACAATGTTCACACGAACCATGTATACGATTAAAGCTATTCAAAATTATACGCCAGAAATTTGTACAATTATAATAAGTGTGAAAATGAGTTCATTCAGGTTTATAGACTGATAGCTAAAGACTTACGAGAGTCAAAGAGACTCTACAAGAAAAGCCCACTCTGAGCATCAGATGTCAAATTGTGCATATCTTGTCATCTGATTCTCAGGGTGGAAAACCCATTACAAAATATCAAAATCAGGCTATACATGGAGACATAATGTTGTTGTTGCTGCTTTAATTTTCATGTTTAAAAACCTTAGAATTCCACCACCATTACCTCTAGGTTTCTCCCCTGGTTTGAGACAGCAATAATCCGTGATACGAATGTATACAACAGAATGGCTGAAGCTGTGTGCTCTGTGGCTGAACGAAGTCGTCTGCCCGGTTTTCACAATTCGCTGACCTAAGTATGCACCCACTGCCGCCGCCACTGACCGGTCAATGCCGAGGTGATAGCGGCAGCTGATAAGGCTCCTGTGTTCACCGACATCTCAACTGTTCAATATTATGATCCGTCTCTCCACTTGTGGTTTGGTAGTAACGTAGACATCATCCATCACCATCACCATCCATAGCAATAGCTCCTTAACACAAGCACAGTACGTAAACATTATAAACTTACGTAAATATTCTAAACGTATTCAAATGTACCCAAGCTTTTGCACTTTACCAAGAATGCGACGAGAACATCTTTAAATAATTGAATAGGCAGATGTATTGAATAATACTGCCTTTTCTGTAAAGAACAAACATATAGTGGAGGGTGACCACCTGCACCCCATCACCACACTGCTCAAGTCAATTAAAAAAGGTGTGTGTGTGTGTGTGTGTGTGTGTGTGTGTGTGTGTGTGTGTGTGTGTGTGTGTGTGTGTGTATGTGTGTGTGTGTGTGTGTGTGTGTGTGTGTGTGTGTGTGTGTGTGTGTGTGTGTGTGTGTGTGTGTGTGTGTGTGTGTGTGTGTGTGTGTGTGTGTGTGTGTGTGTGTGTGTGTGTGTGTGTGTGTGTGTGTGTGTGTGTGTGTGTGTGTGTGTGTGTGTGTGAGTGTGTGTGGGGGGGGGGGGTATTTAGTGGGAATTTCTTTCACATAGCTACAGATTTACAATGCCCTTTACGAGTAATACGTTTGAAATAACTGAAGAATTGAGTCATAGGCAGACCCCGCATTTCGCAGAGAACGCCCCCACCCCTGTTTTCATGCCAAAAATATACTTTTCATGGGTTGTTGGCATGCCCACGTTCAGTCGCACATGCAAAACCCAATTGTCAAATCGCGTATATAGCCATGATTCAAAGGCCTTAATATTCGTGGAAGTTTGTTACAAAATCCAACCAATCACAAGCCTCATGGGTGCACTGCAGAAATATTCAGTGATGTAAGAAAAACGCAGTATTGGTTTGGTTTTAACCTAAGACTAATCCAAATATATTTCTCCGCATAGAAGCCACAACTGGACCCACGGGTTGATATGAACATGGACTTGTAAATGATAAGCCGTGAATCCGACGGTGGCAAAACCCATGAAACCCATGAAATCCAGTGCTTGCGCCGGGAAACATATGCAGATCCAGGTGGCACGCCCCTTCCACACATTTGCTTCATTGCAGCCATTTCATTTTAACGGGGTTGTTGCCATGTCCGCAAGCTGTCCCATGTACAACACCAATGCAATTCAGTGGTAGCGCCCCCTCCCTCTTTTTAATTGTTGAAAATCTGGACCTGCTAGTGATCAACTTCTAACAATCCACATGGATTTGATGATGGTGAGAAAGTAAGATATCCCAATACAGTTCCGCAGACTTGGGAATTTGAAAATAATACATGTATTGCGAGCCACCAACCTTGCAACCCTACATTTGCAACACTAAGTATTGTGCGATATAATCAGTGTTTACACAATATGTAAATGCTAATTCTTTCACCATACTAGGCGTTTCACAGTCTGTGTCGATGTAAAGAATTAGTTGGCTTACAGCATGTCTCATTTTATAATCTATATTTTTAATCTTTAGTTTAAAAAAATATAATAAAAAACAAAGAAAAACAAAAGTACAGCCGAATGATAAAACTATAGATTATTAGATTGTATCTAAAACCCGCTTTACACTATAGCGAATTCCACCTACGTAGCTCTACGTGCACTGGCGAACTGGCAAATTCGTCAGGAAATTTTGAACATATTCAAAAAATTCGAGCAAACTTTCAGTTTGGTTAAAGTTTGCTTCAAATAGTTATGCTGCGTCTACGGTTCGCAGAACATTCGCACATATAAGTAACACTTCGCTTGCCTCAACAACTTGTCGTACCATGCTTTTTTACTACGTTCAATGCCGCCACAATACGCCCAAGTTGACGACGTGACATGATACGTGCAGATATGCGTTGCACGGGTTCGCCCATGCTCGCTCTAGTGTAAAGCGGGTTTTATGCTACAGTCACACGGCCACTTACGGTAGATGCGGATGCTTGCGGATAACAAACACGTAAGCATCCGCATTAATACGTATCTTACGTAAGCATACGTATCTATCCGTAACTCAATACCCAAGATACGTAGACTTGCGCAGACATACGCAGATTCGTCACCAAGATTTTGAAATTCTCAAAACTTTGTTGCGATCACACATACGTAAAATATATGTACAATATTTAACTCTTACGTAAGATACGTAAACTCATCTGCGAGGCTCCTATCGTACATAATCATCAGTATTCATCCGTAACCCAATATGCAGGGTTCGCAACAATATGATGATCTATCGCTTTACTGTGAAGTCAGGTTGGCAACTGGAATCCTGGGTCTCTTTGCTGCGTATTTTCAGAATATTTACGTATTTTTAACATGCAAGCATCGGCAGGTCCGTATCATGCCGTAAGTGGCCGTGTGACTGTAGCATAATAACTTACGTCGTATGTTTTCTATAGTGGACGTAAGAGTAGTGAACAGGTGCGAGCTGGTTAAACTATCTCTGGTACTATAGTTCGTACTATTAACAGTATATTCAGCTTTATATTGCAACACGCAGATTCGGCAGAACAATATTCAACATTTCAAAATGTCCGGTGATCAACAAAAGTCTGAAGAGAAACCTGATTTGGTTCTTCTTGACGAAGACAAGGAGGACGACGAATTCGAAGAATTTCCCGTAGAAGATTGGACGAGTGCTGATGTCAGAGATGAAGATCAAACTGATGAGTTTGTTAGGGAAGACAACAGGGATGACGACAATGTAGAAGATGACTTTTCCAACCAACTTAAGGATGAAATTGAAATTAAAGCAATCTTACAAGTCCCCAGAACCGATACAGCAATGATTGAAAGATAGAAGCAATTTTAAGACTGTTCTAATTGAGAATGTTGGATTTCATTTCAAGGATCTATCATAATAAGTGCTAGTATTGGTCAACATCAAGTTATGTAATGATGTTAGTAACATAAGCGATTTGACTGGAAATTGGTCTTGTTATATTAATAAATGTTGAAATATATATATTTGTTTCGCTGGTCATTGACACATCCTCAGCATAAATGAAAAATGATTACATGTCATAAGTACACCAATGGTAGTACTACAATGTGCACATACATTTATATTTATAGAACAATTAAACAGTTTTATAGTCAGCATACAATGATACAAAAACAAAGATTACATATTATGCAATATCCAATAATAATATTATAAAGAGATCCTAGTCACACGATTACAACTTTATGGTCAGTTCCCTGCTGCAGTACTCATCCTTTGTATTTATAGCGGGTCTCGCTTCCCTTATGTGCAAAGCTTCCGGCATCAATAAGAAGCTTTCCCCACGTGAAGTCTGATGTAGAATATCAATGTCCTGGTCAGTGAGTCTGGTGTCACATGTCTTCAAGTGTGTCTTCATGGGTCCTGGTCTGTTTATTTACTGTAGCATTATGCTACAGTCACATGGCCACTTACGTCATGATACGGACCTGCCGATGCTTGCATGATGAAAATAGGTAAATATTATTGAAATACGCAGCAAAGAGACCCAGGATTCCAGTTGCCAATCTGGCTTCACAGTAAAGAGATAGATCATCATATTACTGCGGACCCTGCGTTTTTGGTTACGGATAAATACGCATGATTACGTATGATACAGAGCCTCGCGGATGAGTTTACATATCTTACGTAAGAGTTACGTATATTTACGTATAATTTACGTATGTGTGGTCCACAACAAAGTTTTGAGAATTTCAAAATCTTGATAACGAATCTGCGTATGTCTGCGCATGTCTACGTATCCTGCGTATTGAGTTACGGATAGATACGTATGCGTAAGATACGTATTCTTGCGGATGCTTACATATTTGTTATCCGCAACTATCCGCATCTACAGTAAGTGGCCGTGCGACTGTAGCATTATATGTAACTTGAGCAATGCACTTATATAAAATATAGTAAATCATATGTCATCTAATTACTGTTAGTACCTTTAAATAATAGTCTATAGTTTTGCAGAAATCGAACATTTGGAGATACGGATATTCGCGAATATCCGTAAATCCGAATGTTCGATTTCTGCAAAACTTTATCAAGGTTAGTCTTTACCACATGGTAACTGTAAGCTACACTACAGAAATCGCTGACACGTGGATGTGTTAGATCTGGATCTACTTGGTTGTGCCTAATTCAGCCATAGTATACACGTAGGATAGATATACAATATCATGAGCAACAATATAGAACAGATAAGATACAAGTTTCCACCAACAACGTCTTTTCTAATGCTCAATAATCAACTTCCTTAGCTTTCTTACTAAACATTTTCCATAGTCAACATAGCAACATACGGTGAGCAACATGTAGGAATGTGAAAGGATGGCATTTTTATTGGAAAGTTTTGCTCGGACTGATGCTATGAACTTGAACTACTAGTACATCCAATTTGAAGCCCAGTTAGTTCGCATCCACACTTTCCACGAATAGAATGACACAATCCCATAGTTTATTTCAACGTGCGTGTTTCACATGGCAGTCTCTATCACCAGAAGAATCAAGTGAAAGGTCTAGGACGCATACTGTAACATACGTGTCAGACTTCGAACTTGCCATTGAAAGTGGTCAATCCCATAAAGGAGAAAAGTGCATAGTAATCGTATATATATTTGTTAAGTTAATGAGTTGAGCGGCAGTAGTTCTTCTGTACTGTCTTGCGATGTAATAAAACTGTCTAGAACAATGCACTCATTATCCATGGTAGATTTTATAATTGTTCTAAACAGTTTTATTGTGTTGCATAGACACACGTCATAGAATACTAATGTTCGCATTCAATCACCAATACCCATCAATAATTGTCAATTCTAAACCTTCTTCACCATCCTGTACAGCCTGATTGTATTTCTTCTAAGCTATTGTACATATAATTTATCAACGCCTATACAAACCATTTTATCATTCTAATCGATGTTCATGTTTAAAAGTGTGTTTGTCATTATATTTGAGGAGGGTGCTTAAGCACCGAAAAATGTTAATAAAACAGTCTCATAACTTTCAATTATCCATACAGCAGTGACCAGAAGACAGTGCTAATCAATCGCAATGATCGTATATATGATCACTAACATAGGGAGATCCGGCGGGGCGGGGGGATCTTTTTCCACCTGTATGATTTCATTTTCTCAGAGGTTCGGAAATGAATGCACGTATACGTCCATCCATTGTGTTATCGAAAACTGCTTTCAGTACAATACGACTCTTATGTAAGTGGCCTGGTATCTATAATCACTCGGGTATGACGTAGATCTGCCTCCACCTTTAGCCATTAGCCATGACCATATCTTATCTGTATCTCTAACTGACCAACAACCTACCATTAGTCAAAGGCAAACAAGAGTGAAACTATCACAATACTGATTATACTTTATATACATGCAGTTGTTCATATAACATCACAATACTGTTACAGTGGTCAGTGAAGAAGGACCCCAAACTGTGTCAACAACAGTGGCCTTGCTGGTATCACTATTTGACATGAATTGAGTGACCAGTCAATGACCACCGCTTCAAAGTGACTATTTGTACATGTTCACCATTATGTGTGATAATGTTGCGGAGTCTTTACTTTGTTTGAATGGAACGACTTTACAATGACCACCTGTACAACACACCAGGGCATCTAATTAGGATGGTCTTTTTGGCAGGGTTGATGGTCGGACATTGGCAAATGATTCTACTGGTTCTTGAAAAAAGGATGTATTGGAGTTGGGGGGGGGAGCTTTTGTATTCTTTTAAAAAGTTGCAACCAACTACTCGTTGGACACCGAATTGCGTATGGAATGCGAGCTGATGTAATGCAAAATAACAACATTATAAATAAAGACAATGTCTTGGCCACTTGACCGCTGTAGTCACTCAAATATATATACCAATGGTGCCCACAATATTAGTACATCAATAATATTATCAGTAAACGATATGAACAAAAAATATCTCTGTCTGGATGAATGTTAATCACCAACAATTTTGAAATGCCTAAGTATGATAAGTATAATGCAAACAAAATGTTTAGAAAAACACCCATTAATAAATGCTCAACTGTGTTTATTAGACCATCCATCTCGGCCGTGGCCTTCTAACCATCACAAGCAGCCAAAGTTTGATAATTGCTGACAAATATAGCAATATTGAGAAAAGAATAGTCCAAAACAATGTCAATAGTCATGCCTCACCATGTGGTGAGATCAGAACCCTTGACCTTGAATAAGATGATAATATTAGTATGGCATTGATCTAGATAACAAGTCACATTGAATGCCACGTTGCATGTCACTGTTGTTAGCCTCGCACACTAGCATAAGCTAAAGGGATTATGTTCCCCAGTGTGCGTGCGTGTGTATGGGTGTTTGGGTGTTTGTTAGTTGGATGTCTTAGGCATCCTGCCCACTGGAGGCGAAGACACTCGTGTCTCCCTCGCGGGGCCACATCCAATGCAGCCAGTGATGCGAACCATCGTTGTGCGCATCTACTCTTTTGTTAGGGATTTTCGCACGACTGAAAGTTTGCTTGATTCTTATTTCATCAACTAACCACTTTTGCTATCATGATGATAATCGGCTAAGGCATACATGTACTTCGAATATATATAGGCATAATAGAGGTAATATGTTCATGATTTTTTTTTTGGTGGGTGGGTGGGCTGCATGCTTATGATGACTGAAAGGCAAGTCAGGAGTGACAAACAATCTAGACATGAGTTAAATCATATTTTGTTCTTCAATAGAAAAAGTACACTTCTGAAATGAATCTTATTGTATTGACAGCGAAGTTGTTTACAATATAATTACAATAACATTTGTTTCACAAAAAGATTAAAATGTTATAGAAACAACAAGGCACAGTTGGCCTGTGACTTGTGTAAAATACAAACTGAAGAAAGTGACATTTTGATTAATTCTAAATTATATTTCCCTGTAAAATAATTCTTAAATAGCTTTTATGAGTGAAATAACTTTTTGCTATTTTAACTTCAGTAGGTAAAGCTTTCCATAAATTAGCACTAGCCTATTGAAAAGTACTTTTAGAATAATTAGTTATAATTTTACATGTAACTCGGAAATCACTTTTGTTTCCTACATTATAAGAATGACTATTAGTACCTTTATAGAGGTTTGTCCAAGATAGATTTGGCAAATCACCTTTTGTTATTTTAAATACAGTTGAACAGATCTTGAATTAATAAATATCTTCAACTTTTAGAATGTTATGCTTCTTGAATAATGGAGATGTATGTTCTCTCCTTCTTATTCCACAAGTCATTCTTATTATTTTCTTCTGCAGTACACTTACTTTGTTTAAGATATTAGCATTAGCTGTTCCCCAGACTACAATACCATACTGAATATATGAATATACAAATGAATAATACAATTGAATTAAAGAATTTGTGTCCATTACCTTCCTACATTTTGCTATTAAATAAAAACTTTCACAGACATGATCTATATGGTATTTCCAAGATAATGTACATGTGTTGTCAACAATGATACAAAGAAATTTATTTTTTACTACCTCATTCATTAAAAGAGTACCATTAATTTGAATATCCATAGAGTTGAGAGTATGTTCTTTTTGTTTACTGTGAAATACAATATAATTTGTTTTCTTTACATTAAGAGTGTGTGCACTTGTCGAACGGATCAATTGATAAGCATTTATGCAAACACAGGCTTGATTGAATCAAAATTAGCTTCAAAGTTCTTAGATAAACTGAAGAACTGACCCCATGTCAGACCATGGAATGAGGCTACATGTATACGGCTAATCGTGTGAAAGCAGGTCACTCTCTGACCTTCACCCTGAGAGTAAACTGGCACATATATTTGAAGGTTATGTTGATGAAACAATATACAAATGAATGAGACTAGCTATTCAAGTGACCATTGCCATAAATCAATTGATCCGTTCGACAAGTGCACACATTGCTTTCTGGGACGATGGGAGGGAGTTCGGGAGATTATCAAGATCATAAAGATTATCAAGACTAAAGATTATCAAGAAGTATTTACTTTGCTTTGAAGGCAATATCGTATTATTCAACGAATGAGGCCATTGAAGCACACGATATTGCACGAAAACAAAGTAAATACATTTCATCATATCACGGTAATGACATTTTCACGAAAATAAATACTGTTTGTTGTTAAAGATGATAGTTATTCCAAACATTTCATTGAGAGTTGGTATTTCAAGAAACGCAGATCACGGAGTTAGAATTTCGTTAGGCCCCCAATTCACATGCCCGATCCTGGCTCCAGATCTTCCAAAAGACGCCCGATTTGCCATTTCGGGGTGGATTTTGCGTGTTCTGGCCTCAAATGTAGAGTGATTTGGCTGGTTCGGCAGGGAATGGGCCGTTTCTGGCGTGTTCTGGGCGGATTTTTCTTATTTCGGCTTGTGTGCTCCAAACCATAGGCGGTCGCATCAGTACACTAAATTGTTAATAGCCCTATGACTATATAATTGAGAAAAATAAATTTGAAAGAAAGATAACAAACAGATTTTTTACCATGCAATCTTCTATTATCATATTGTTCTCTGAATCAAACTACTTAAAAGTTCATCGGTCAAAAACACTGGCACTAATCAAAGACTAGGATAATCGTCATTTTGTTTGAAAAATTTGGCAATATTTACATTTGAGCTACAGTTTCCTCTAAGATCCGGAAGTGGAATAGGTGTCTCACGTGAAATTTGTAATAATGCCAACAGAAATCTCCACTAAAAATTTGGCACTATGCAAACCCACAATTATAGGTCCCAAGTCACATTTTATCCAAAAGGATAAACAAGCACTATAAATTAATGATTATAGTTACTTTATTGAGTAATTATATGATCCCTTAAGCAAAAAACCAAATCAGATAATTTTGTGTCAA
Organism: Streblospio benedicti; assembly: GCA_019095985.1. Taxonomy (NCBI): domain Eukaryota; kingdom Metazoa; phylum Annelida; class Polychaeta; order Spionida; family Spionidae; genus Streblospio; species Streblospio benedicti. The sequence continues at coordinate 61,945,515 of CM032660.1, read as the reverse complement.
AGAGTGCGCCATAGCTGAAAGGCGGTTTTAAAACAACATGAACTGATCTCTGTTACAGCCACTCACCGACTTTCGGTGAAAGGCTCTCAACGAATGAGGGCTGTGTAGGAGACACACATAACTTCCTGAACAGTGTGGAAATATTTGTTCACTGTGATAATTTATACATAAAATGATTAATTATTAGGTACTTGGGTGATGTCACAGCCAATATTGTGCTGTTTTAAGAAAAGGTCAAACTATAGAATGAGATGAAACAAAACTCGTCGGGGTAGGAGAATTTTTTAATGTCTGTTTGATACCTTGTCATTCTTTAAATAAATTCTCTTTTCAACTCCCTAAGTTTAGCATAGTAAAGTCTCTTGATGCGAGCGCCTGTGCTCCAAACCACACCATCGCCATGCTTTTTTTTTTTTTTTTTTTTTTCGTCTGCTGCATTGGGAATATGTATGGTGACAGGTGAAACCGTAAGTACCGCCACTGTCGTCACAATCGGAAGTAATAGAAGCATGGAACGGAAGCATCTTTTTCAACAGCACGATGCTCCAATATTAGTATTGTCTACCTGGAGAAAATGACTCATTCCTGCCAGTTTCGGGTCCAAAAGTGTTTTCACTTCTCTGGAGAAGTGGTTTTGACTTTTTTCGGCCTGTAGGCTCCCGTTTTGGATTATTGAGTTGTTGATCTGTATCAACGTTTTGGTTTTCTGCTTTATCTGGAGAACTAACTTATTAATCGTTAGGTCTCTTGCTAACGGTGGGATTGCTGACAATGTTGATAAAGATGTTCCCGTTTTATTGTGTGCTCGTTCTGAATGGTCCCATTAACTTGCCTTTTGATCCAGTCCATCAGAAAGGTCACGGACCGTAATTACAGACGATCCCGTAAGCAAGCTTTAGCTAAAAATAATATGCAATGAGGCAATATAAAAAGGCTGCAAATGTTGGGGGTGGGGGTTCATTGTTGTTTGTGTCTCTGAAGGGTTGAACTCAAACACGTATTAACAATGATTAGACAACAAATATTGGTAACAATGGCAGCCCTTGCTCTTAATCTTGCTCAACAACAACGAAAGGAGGAGGAAAGAAGAGAGGAAAATACAAGAGACTGTAGAAGATGAAGATGATGAAGCTTCAGAAGGCGGCCTTGAAGATGTTCAAGTTGATGCTGGCCAGCAGAGATTACCATATACTCAGAAACGAGTTGGGACAGGGCCTTGGGTCAGTCATGATCGTCGTCTGCGTTATGGTCATTGATGGCCCAACTGAGAATAGGTGACCCAGATATTTACTTTAATTACATGAGGATGACGCCTGCCCTCCATGAAGAGATTTTGCATAGAATAGAGCCACGAATAACAAAGCAAAACACTGGATGGTGTAAAAGTATTACTCCCGGGCTGAAACTGGTGTCATCCTCCGTCATCTGGTAGCAGGTCATAAATATCCAACATTGGCATATGATTTCAGGCTTAGTCATCACACCATCTGGGGCATCCCTACCACAAGTTTGCAAACACAGAATGAAAATGCATGGCGAGATGTGGCTGTAGAATTTGTAATGCTTCGTCTGTCTTGGCCGTGTCCCATAAACTACAACGTCTCTGACGGCTCGTACGTCTCGGTGACTTTGGCATGCTTCGTCTTCAGACTGTTACGTAATAAATATTGATACATTCCAGCCGATTCACCCCGAAATGACAAATCGGGCGTCGTTTGGAGGATCTGGAGCTAGGATCGGCCATGTGAAATGGGGGGTTTAGCTTTGGGACATCTTTTTATCTGTTAGAAATTTGGTAAACCTTATTCAAGACTTTGGACAATTGTTACAGTACTGAAAACTCGCATACAACAAATACAACACAAAACACAAATAACTCACACGTTCATGTATTTGGCAGCCTCAAATCACATCAAGTCATATAACGTCCTCTTTCTGACTGACTAGTCTTTCCTGAAGAGCCTCGTTTTGGAGGTTGAGTATTTGGTTACATGTAGAATGCTTGTGTATGTCTATAGCCATACCCCTGGTTATGGCGCACCAGCTGCAAGCTCATAACTTGAGCAACGTTTCGTCATGAATGATGCCAACTGAAGCACAGTTACTGTATACCACAGAACACACTTCTGCCCCCCACCCCCACCCCCCGGTCGCACTATCTCTTCTTGGTCTCTCTTTGAATCTCCTCTAGAGTCTTGCCCATGGGCTCGACGGGTAGCAGGCAGGCGATGATGAGCCCAACGATGCTGCAAAACACGAAGACGGCGACTGCGGCACCCAGGGAGTGGTGGGCGACCCCCACCGCCACGGGGCTGGCAAGGGCGCCACCCACGCGGCACGCACTCTGCACCAGGCCATACGCCACACTGCGCAGCTCGGTGGGGAACACCTCAGCGTTGAAGACCTGCAGCACCTGTGAGAGCATTGCAAAATGAGCAGCTTAACATGAGACGCCGAATAGTGGTTCTGTAAGCACTGTTACACATTTTTAAATTGCTGCACATGCCCACAGAGTTTACCCTTGATAACATTACACGATGTTGTAGCTGGTCATATAGACAAAAGTTCACGTAAACGCATGCATCACGCTTAAAACTGTGGCTGTGCGTGCATTTGAGCTGAGAGTTTTGAATATTTACTTGATGAAGTATCACTTATGAATCACGCAAACACTACAGACAGATCACTGACAAACTTCTGACAAATTACTAACAATCCATGCATACGAGAAAGGTACTTATTTTTGTGTGGGTGCGTCATTGAAACATACTAAAAACATCCCCGTGGTCGTGAGTTCGAGTGCTGTCAAGGCCACATGATGTAATCAAAATGGAAGCTATGTCTTCAGCTATATCAATACAGTGGCAGGAGCTTGCTTGGCATGACAGTGAGAGTAGAATTGAAAGGTGACTGTGTACATAGAGTTTGGTGGCAGATCCAGGTTTTTAGAATTAGAAAAAAGGGGGGCGCACTTCAGGGATTGGATGGGTTCCGTTGGTGCGATAGATGGCGTACGTGTAAAAAACTATGAAAATGAAGTATTGTTGGTCAAAGGGGGCGAGCTCCCCCTGCGCCCTCCCCTGGATCTGCCTATGCAAAGTCCGTATAAAAAACAATTATCTCTCTGATATCGCTACTAGTGTTGACGCCTTCCATCCTTCGTGGAAAGTGCCAATCACAATGACGTCTGCGCTCCCTAGACACAAGTGCTCTCTAGATAGACATAACAACACCATGTGGGACAGAATGTGAACTGTCCAGTGGTCACATGGTGGTATTTTTACAATGACTGGACAAAAATCGTGTGTTCACCGAATTCCAATTTCCAATAATAACATCTTGGCTGGCCTTAAATCTCAACTACAATCACCACTCCGTAGATATCTAGGTTACCTGTAACTGCACTTTGGTCATTAATTATTCAGATATCATCACTGGGGCACGGGATTGCGTCCTTGTCCAACAGATTGGGAAAGGGGGGGCGCCCGTCACCTTACAAAGGTGACTGGAAGCTAAGAGTCTACTTACAAAGGCGGCTGTGACCATGACGGCGCGCGCCACACACAGCAGCGCGATGGTGCCGACCTTGCCCAGCGAGCAGCCGAGCAGGAGGCCCGTGATGCCGGCAACCATGGGCACGGCCAGCGCGACCTGCAGGCAGCCGCGCCGCCCGATGCGGTCAAGCAGCAGCAGCAACACACACACGCCTGGGACATTACATATGTTTAATTTAAAGTATTCGATGTGGGTTATTTTTATAGACGTTCTAGCTAGCAGGAGATGTTGTGATTTGCGCTGGCGTGTCACGTGTCTAGTCTGAAATGCCTAACAATTCGTGATACATGAATTCTTTCTAAACATGAACATGAAGAAGCACCAGCAGGCATGCACTTCCGGGGAGGGGACTGTAGACATTTGCAGAGAGGAGATTTCACCAATTTAGGGGATGAATATTGCAGTAGCGTAGGCAGATCCAGAGGCCCCCCCCCCCACCTTTTCCCACCAAAAATACTTCATTTTCGTAGGGTTTTGCCATGTTTGCCATCGATCGCGCGTACAAAACCCATGAAACCCCTTCAGTGCGCCCGCGACCCTTTTTCCAAAAACATGGATCTGCCATTGCAGTAGAACGTAGTACTGCTGGTAGGCGTACTTACTGGCGGGAGTTGGAAATACAGTAACATGGCTTTATTATGCACATTGGTAGGGGAAAGTGTCAAAGTCCAAAAGGAGCCCACAGTAGTTAAACACTTTGGTAACACGTAACAACATGCAGCAGAGGGAAGAATCAAAATGTGTTTCTATTTGGGAGTAGTCCCTATTTAACAGTCATGAGTTCACGTGGGGGCCGCGAGGTTTCGATGCAGTTTCCGAAACTACGGACGTGTTCCTTTTGAAAAACATGTTTCTTTTCAACAACATAATATAGGGAATGAGATATAGAAAAGGGATCCCCGTGGCGAGGGTTTACTGTATATCTTAAACCGAAGTCACAACCGCCCGTACTGGTTCTCCACTGCCAAAAACTCATGATGACCGTATGGATCAGTGTGTGTTCAGTGCGGAGAAAGTACGTTTTTGATGTAATATGGAGCCCGTAGAGAAAGCTTAACATGGCAAATTGCCAATAAATCCATGGCAAATTCAGCAGGCACATTATTTATAACCCTACATTGATGATATTTCAATTTTGTCACTCAATTAAAGAGGTGCAACTATACAGCAGCCCACTAACCTGGCACTTCTGCTGCTGTGGTCCACATGATCTGGATGAGCTGGGTTTGGGAGGGTCCGCACTCGAGGGGACACACATCCTGATCCAGATCAGAGATCGCGCCAAATCCGCCATTGTCGCAGTCCATGTCGTGTGACAGCACCTGTAAGACGAGTTAATGATATATACATCTCTGGTGCTGTGTATACAGAAGCAGGTCAAGAATTTCCAAGAATGTGCGTCCTCTCTTAATTTGAACAACTATGTTTTCGCATTATTTTCGGCCAACTACTATTCTAGTAACTTTATGTCCCCAAACACGGACGTTGGTGCCTTTTGGTCCTGAATTCATGATGGAAACTACAGGCCAGTGCCCACTCTACGACGTACTATAATATAGGCGGATCCAGGTTTTCGGAAATGGGGGGGGGGGGCGCACTTAAGGAAAGAGGGGGCGCACTTACGGTATTTCATTAAAAACCATATGAAAATGAAGTATTTTGGTGGGAAAAGGGGGGGCCGTGCCCCCTGCGCCCCCTGGATCTGCCTATGCTATATGTCCAAATGAATTGTCAAAATGTTGCCAAGAAAGACGCTATGCCTACTATGCATGAGACAGATACATAAGCTCCACCTTTTAAGCTAAATTGTGCATCCTTTTGAAAAATTTCATGATTTTTTCAATCGGTGATTTTTCCCCAGCGAATTCCCTCGTTCTCCCCGAAGTCTCCCCCCCCCCCCAAACAATAAAATAAATCCCAAATAATGAACACCGACGGGCATGAAGAGCATAGTTAAAGAGACCGAATCATCGGGTTGTGTGTGCCCCCCCCCCCCCAAAAAAAAATAAAAAAAATAAAAATAAAATAAAAATAAAAATAAAAATAAGAAAAAAAGAATGTTGAAAGCTTCGTGTAACTATTTGCATTGATATCCTGTTTAAAACCCGCTTTACACTGTGGCGAATCCCCCCTACATAGCTCTACGTGCACTAGCGAACTAGCAAATTCGTCAGGAAATTTTGAACATGTTCAAAAATTTTGAACGAATATTCAGTTTGGTTAAAGTTTGCTTCAAATAGTTAAGCTGCGTCTACGGATCGCAGAAATTCGCACATATAAGCAACACTTCGTTTGCCTCAACATCTTGTCGCCACAATACGCCCAAGTTGACGACGTGATAAAATACGTGCAGATGTGTTGCACGGGTTCGCTCATGATCGCTCAAGTGTAAAGCGGGTTTAATGTTTAAAACGTTAAAATGATAACTGTGTCTATCATATATCATATCAAGGATCAATGAACTTCAACCAGAGCTCGAGGGCAGTTCCAAATGAGACTTGCTCGTGTACCTGCGTGGACAGAATGACGACGCCGTAGTACACGATGTACACGTTGACGCCCAGGGCGAGCAGCAGGCCGGTGAGGCGGCCGCGGCCGTGCCGGAACAGGTCCGACACATTGCCGGGCTCCGGCTCGTCCTCCAGCACTAGCTCACCCGACAGAGGCTCTACGTAGACGGGCACAGAATTATAGAAGAGGAGTAGAAATGTCTTTAATTGATAATATATCAATATTCAAACCCAACCAAGGCACGTGTTCATTCATGTAAACGAATACACTATGCGTGCCGTATGTCATTCTACGTTTTAGCGAGAACAAATACGTCTATATAGCTATAGAGCACACACTCAACCTTTGTATGTCATAATTTGTTGATTGATCAACTCAACGGCAATTCCATATGATATATGTAGAGTAGCTCGAGCACGATAACAGTGAATTGCGACTATAAGCAACCACATTATTTAACCACATTTACATATGAATATACTTGGCTGGACTTCCATGTGACTAGCGGTAAGCATTAGCCGTGACCATTGGAATAGGTCCTTTGGATTTCTTTGATAATGCTTTAAATACTAATTGTTGGATGAATCCATGATTTTATAACTTTGCAAATAGTTCGTAGGACAAGATCTGTCGGACAGTCGTTTTGACGCTGACTTCAGACGAGCTGACAGTATCTGACGTCAGAACAGTCAGCCTGAAAACCAGTGGAAATTGCTATCATCCAATAGCGGGCTGTGAACTGGACGTGTGTCCGTTATGTGCGTTGCATTGTTACCTTTATTTGCAGACTTCCACAAGTCGTGTAGCACTTTGACAGCCTCGTCGTGTCGCCCTTGTTTCAACAAGAACCTGCAATGTTGCACACATAACGCAATCATCATCGCTTAATCAACATAATGTACACAAGATACATGCTAAAATGGTTTATAATCTGTGTTATCGTTGAAAATTCAGTATACCAGCAAGATATTGGAATTTAACTGTCATGAAAGTAAATGCAAACGAGAAGCCATTGATTCGAGCACAAAGCATACTTGATAGCAAAGTATAACAGAATACAACATGCCATTTCTGGTTACTAACATTTCAAAGTTCCTGCTACCAGGAAGACAATACAATTGTTAGCCATCTTTTCAAAACAATGTTGTCCAGTGTGCGCTACATGAGACCCTGCTTACCTGGGGCTTGGGGGCAGGAGTCCAGTGAAGCAGAGGAAGGCAAACATGGGCAAGGAGGTGAGGGCTACCATCCATCGCCAGCCTGCAGCACAAAAACCAGATGTCAGGTGTGAACTGTAACTTCGGAGGCACTGTTCACAGTGCAA
>CM032660.1:61879303-61938025 GCA_019095985.1 Streblospio benedicti | reverse complement strand
CCATCTCCCCACTTTTAATGCTATGTGTCACACCGTCGCGGATTCAACACACACATTGCTATATTGACCGTTATCATGTCAAAAGTATCAACCATGAAGTAAGAAGACAACAATTACAACAACTTCATTTAATCATTAGTATGGCTACATCGATTTTGATTGCCTGATCTTCCCCTTTTCTCGGAGACATGGCACCCTTCCAAAAGAACATGACAGTTACAACCTTCACTTTGTTTAAATCAACACTATCCATGGCTTTGAGTAAGGTATATTTCTTGAGCATTCACGTGCACAGCACAACTCAGTTTGAATAATCTTGTATTCTGAAGGGTGTTGTCTCTTTAAAAGTCATCGCTGGAAGCCTGAGACCTGGTGGTGGGACGTCAGAGTGGATGATGCTGTCAATGAGAAGAGAGCTTGATTCAAAATTTCAAGGCCCTGATCAAAGCTGGCAAGTCAGACAAAGCCAATATCGCTAAAGCTGCCTATACTGAAGCAACCTGAAGGGTTGAACTCTTTCATCCATCCTATAGTGATGGATGCAGTTCAGATTTGTCCCGGATCAAGGCAAGACTGACGCCATCTTCACAGTGCGCAAGTACAAAAGAAGTACCTTGCTACCAACAAACCACTCTATCTTGCATTTGTCGATCTGGTGAAAGCTTTTGTCCGTGTACCAAGAAAATTCCTGTGGTGGGCATTGCTGAATGTGTGGTGAAGGAATGGGCAGTTTGTGTTATTCAGGGCATGTATTCCAATGCCAGAAGTCGAGTGCAGGCTAACGAACAGTACAGTGAAGCGTAACAAGTGGGGGTCAGTGTGCATCAGGGCTCTGTCCTTAGCTCTCTGCAATTTATCATCGTGCTAGAGGCCTCGTAATGTGAGTTCCGTTCTGGTGTGTCTTGGGAGCTACTATACACAGATGACCTAGTGGTCATAGCTGACTCACAGGATGAGTGTATTGCTGAGCTGAAAGCCTGAAAGGACAACATGGAGCAAAAAGGTCTTAGAGTCAACATGACAACTAAGATAATGGTGTCTGGTGTTGGACATGACGTATTCAAAGATCCAGGCAAGTACCCAGTGCAGGCTTTGGGTGCACAAACTACGCATGTCCAAGATGTCAGGGTAAAAGCTTGTCCCATAGATGGTAGACCAATCTAGGTTGAAGTGGATGGGTCCATGCTTGATGCAGAGCCCAGTTTATGTTATCTCGGAGATATATTATGCTCAGGAGGAGGTTGCAAACTCTCATTCAGCACCAGATGCAATACTGCGTGGGGAAAGTTAAAGAAGCTGCTCCTTATTCTGACATCCAAACATTTATCTTAAAAAAAAAACATAGGAAAATATGCTCAGCCGCTGTCAATTCTGCCTTCCTTCATGGTAGTGGAACATGGGCACCATCTGCTGCAGCCCTTCAGTGGCTACGCCCCTATGACACATCTATGATACGTTGGATTTACGGAGTTAGACCTGATGATGATACCTCTTCCACTATGAGCCACAAAATGTTAGGGACTGTGGAGGTATCCTCCGAACTAAACTCTCGACATATCAGATGGTATGAACATGTGAAATGATTCTTCTGTTACACCAACTTTGTCATGGACATGGAGATCCTAGTTGTTGGGTACAGGACATCGAAGGAAGACTTTGTTGGAATGTGTGAAATCCGAATTGAAGGACTGTAATCTTCTTAAGAAAGACATGCTCTTTAGAGACCCGTGGAGAGCTGTTGTGGGACACTGCCGCCAGCTGCCTACTCCAGAAACAGGGACACCAGCTTCAGTTGACATATTAATCATTGGATGTAGTAGCATTAGTTCTCTATCCTAATTTTGGCTACAAATGCTTTGAGAGATTTATATGTATATGTCCAAGAAATGCATAACATTTGTATTTGTTTCCTATATTACATTTGTAACTAATTCATTTTTTTTTTTCAATTCAAATACATTTTTACATAACCAATAATGTGCAAATTACATAAGTACTTCATGTCAAAGTTGCCTGTAACAAAAAAGTCTGTAAAAGGTTGAAAAAATAATGTAAAAACATCTTAGTCTCCCATCTCCCACTTTGTTTGGCTATCTCCCACTTTGGCTGCCTCATCTCCCATCTCCCAATTTTTTTCAGGCCAATCTCCCATCTCCCAAAGTCTTATAACCCCCCCCCCCCCACACACACACACTTTTTAATCTAGTATCGTTTTAAAAAAAAAATGATGGCCCCAACTCTGATATGGACTGATGGTGGGGGTATAAGGAAGTGGGATAAGGGAAAAAGGTTGAAAAAAAGAGGGATAAGGGAAAAAGGCCCAAAAAGAGAGATAAGGGATCTCCAATTGGTGGGATAAGGGAAAAAAGAGCCAAACAAAGAGGGATAAGGGATTTCTAGAACCCTTATACCCCCCCACACACACACACACACACACACACACATGCACACACACACACTGATTCTATGGAATTCGATATCTGGAAACAATTTTCCCCTTTCATCAAGGGTATTCCTGATTATATGTAAATGAGCTTTGTTTTTATAATGAAATTAACAAATAGCAATTGAAGATCTTATACATATGTGTTATATTTTGCTTGAAATTGTACATTAACTATTGTCCTTCACCAATTTTACAAGATGCGTAATTCATACTTTTTAATTTGCTAATTTTGTTGATTTTGTTGAAAAAATATAATAAATGAGCTCTACAACTTTATATAATCATTTTAAGTAGAAAATAATGTCGTTAATTGATTCCTCATCATCAAGTGAGTCAATTCAGAGGTATTACACATGTTTATGCAACTAGTAACATTCAAAATACAAAATCACCCATTTTCGATGGCGGCCATATTGGATTTCAAGGTCACTCGCTTACACTATTGATTTTTTCGTGGTTCCGTGACTTTTTCATCTGTCGAGGGCCATATCTTGCTCCATGTAAAAATTCAATATTCTTTCCAGATGTGAAGTATCGGTACATGGTTTTTGTCATGAATTGACCACGCCATTGGCAAAATTGAGCATGCTCAATTTTGCGATTGACACGACAATCGAGTGGTCAATCACCATTCTATCATGACTAAAATCCATTTTATTTTAAAATAAATCATATTGTAACATTCTCATTGCCAGTCAATTTCATTTGTTTTGAGCGCGCAGAGACGTCAATTTCGTTTGTTTTGAGAATTTTGCACGGGAGGCGTTAGTCTAAACTGTTGCTCTCTTAAAAAGTCTGGCTCAGCGGCTGTATTGATATTGTGAGGAGTTTAAGATCAGTGGGTTTGGGTTTTTTGGGCCGTGTTTTCCATCGCAAAATTGAGCACGCTGATTGACCAATCAGCGTGGGTTATTGGCGGTGATTTTTGCACGGAATGATAGAATGGGCCCTCGCTAATGTGTAATGCGACACATGTCGAGAATGTCACGCTGCCCGAACTTTGTTCCTCACAGTGCAATTTGTGCGTACCTTTTCAAAAAGTCTGGCTCCCCCCTGAGGATATACAAGTGTGATCAGTGTGGGAAATTTTTAGCTGACAGTTCTACTCTGAACCAACACAAGTGCACACACGCTGGTGAGAAGCCATTTTACTGTCATGTTTGTCACAAATCATTTACACATGGAAGCAGCTTGAAAACGCACCATATGACACTGCATGCCAAGAAGTGAGCTCAACATCATCTTTCAGTGTGTATTTCGAGTAATTTAGCAGGATAGACTAATCCCTAAAATTTCACCACTCGGCCGTATCAAGCTTTATAAATACCTGCACAGTGCACTTTTGTGTCAGCCTAATTTGTGGATTCTGGTTGTACAATGTAAATACTTTTTTTTACCTATTTGATGACTTAAAAGTTCAATATGTAAAAGCAGAAAACCGGAACTGCAGTTTAATGGGTTTGTGGTAAAAGTAATTTTAAATAAATTTATTAATTGAAATATATAAAGAACTACTGTAAAACTAGAATATTTCGTGGCAATTAAAGTTTGCGAATTTCATCTATAAATTGTGACTTTCATTTTGCGATTTTGGTCCATCTTGGACCTACTTTACATAGGCTATTAATGTTTGCTGACTATTTAAGTTTGCCTTTTTGCACCTACCCACGAAATTTGCAAATTAAATCATGCACAAACATTTGTAGTTTTACAGTGACTCTATATGCAGCAATGTAAATGTCTTTGAATATAGCTCCTGTTAGTTGAAATACAATTAGTAAAAATCTGACCATGATAGTATTATTTTGTTTCCATTTTCATGCAAGATGTGTTCATTTTTTTGTATATGTAAATAAGCGATAATCATTGCTGTTGAAAGACTCTATATGCAGCAATGTAAATGTCTTTGAATATATCTCCTGTTAGTTGAAATACAATTAGTACAATTAGTACCATTATAGTTTTATTTTGTTCCCATTATTTTGTTCCCATTTTCATGAAATTACGTGTATTGTGTGTACGCACGTCAGAGGTATGAATCAGACACAAGGCTTTCACCTCATGATGTCATTTTCAAGCATCTGTCGCATTGAATCGAAAGTGAGGCTAATAACTACTCAAACAGGCACAAACTCACATTTTACATGACATTTGGAAGACGAAAGGGCCACATGAATGACATTTTTCTAAACTTGGATGTGATAAATGCCGAATTGTTGTTTTAAATGTTAAATATAGTGCAATCATTGGACTTTACACATACTAATCAATAATTTCAATGACCTATCTATACTATACTCTTCAATGAAGACCACTTTCATAAACCAAATCTCTATGAATAGACGAAACGGTGGTCTTTGCCGGAGGTTCTACTGAGTAATATAGAGAGGTGGTCTGTTTATGAAGGCCCATATTAATTTGTTCATTTATGGAGGTTTTTGACAGTTACAAAAATGATTGGTCTTATTATAGAGGTGGTTCTACTGTACACTATAGAGGTGGTCTTTTTATAGAGGCTCACATTTGTGTCTTTATGGAGGTCACCATTATTTATTTTAGTCTATTTGATCTTTGATTTTAATGAAAAGTTATTAAGACAAACTGGAATGACGAATATAAGTCCCTGCCAATGTATATTATTATCACCCGTACTAAAATGAAAAGTGTTTTATAACTTTTTAAAGATATAGAATTTTTATATTTGATGACTGGGGCGACCTAGATAATTTTCATTAGATGAAGAATTTTTCCTTTGAAATAAGTATGTTTCCTATAACTTTTGATATGTGTACTTAACCTTTGTGCTTTTTGTTCACAAACATCACATTTAAAATACTAAAAAAAATAATAAGACTAGGACACAATTTATTTTTAGTTTGTGTATATAAGCATAATTTACATATGTCTATCAAAAAAGGTAAAATCAAAAAGAGCAAAATTTAGTCAGCTTCCTTATGATGAAATATGTGCAAAGCCCTTTTAAGCATTATAAATGTTGTTGCACTTTCTTAATCATAAAACTGCGAGAATGAAACGATAACATGCAGCATCTGAACATCTGGGCCATGATTATAATGGCTTTATTTTCTATGGATCCTTGTTTCATGATACATGATAGACAAAAGAGAGCACATGTAGCGGGCAGTGCATTGTGACTAGAAATTGTAAATGTTTAATTTTGTTGTTAAATTCCATAGTCAAGGTGACTTTAAGAAAAAAAATTATTATGAAAGGGGAAATTCTATTTTATATTCAAAATCATAATGATGTATCTTCAATTGTACTTTTCTATTTAACAAAGTAGCAAAATTAGAAGGAAATTAAACATCGTTTTATGTTATATAATGTAATATTTCATAACACATCATGTGCTCAAAATTATAAAGACAATACGTTGGCAAGGGATATACAGAAACAACATTCAAAGGATATTATAAATAAGTAACTTGATTAAGGTGTGCAGAACTGTCAGATTAGGTTTGAATACTTCCATGCAATGGCAAACCACAGTGATTTGCAAACGAAGTCTACATCAAGTAAGAAATCATTCCGGCGAAGTGAGGATCTAAAATCTCAAAAAGGAATACGGGGTGACGAGAAACCATATGAATATGAGTGTAGTGAATGTAGGAGGTCGTTTAGTAAAAAAGACAGCTTGACCAGGCACGTGAGAATCCACACTGGGGAAAAAGGACATCAGTGTACAGTGTGTGAGAAATCATTCAGTCATAAGGGCAATCTGACAAAACATATGAGAACTCACACTGGCGAGAAACCTTATGAGTGTAGTCAGTGTGGCAAGTGTTTTAGTCAAAATGGGAACTTGACCAGCCACATGAGAATCCACACTGGAGAGAAGGAACATCAGTGTACAGTATGTGAGAAATCATTCCGCCGCATTGAAAACCTGGAAGTCCATATGAGAACTCACACTGGCAAGAAACCTTATGAGTGTAGTCAGTGTGGCAAGTGTTTTAGTCAAAGTGGCCACTTGACCAGCCACATGAGAATCCACACTGGAGAGAAGGAACATCAGTGTACAGTATGTGAGAAATCATTCAGCCACTGTGAAAGACTGAAAGTCCATATGAGAACTCACACTGGCGAAAAACCTTATGAGTGTAGTCAATGTGGCAAGTGTTTTGGTCAAAGGGGCCACTTGACCAGCCACATGAGAATCCACACTGGAGAGAAAGACCATCAGTGTACAGTGTGTGAGAAATCGTTCGCCCAAAAAGGGCAACTAAAATCTCACATGAGAACTCACACTGGTAAGAAACCTTTTGGTTGCGGAGTTTGTGATAAAAGTTTCTCTCAAAGGTCTGCTGTTGTTAGTCATATGCGCACTCACACAGGAGAAAAGCCTTACAAGTGTGATCAGTGTGAGAAATGTTTTGCTGAAAGTTCTCACCTGAAGATGCACAAGCGCACACACACTGGTGAGAAGCCATTTTACTGCCATATATGTCACAAATCATTTATACAAGGAAACCACTTGAAAAGACACCATATGACTCTGCATGCTAAAAAGTGAGCTGTTATTACTCAACATCATCATTTGTGTTATTGTTTGCATTGCATCTGTGTTTATTTTTCTATATAAGTAAGCGATATAAATGTAAATAAGCCATAATCATTGCTGTTGAAATATGTTTTGTTAAATAGTTTTAGTACAAATCTGACCATTATAGTTTTATTTTGTGTTCATTTTCATGCAAGATGTGTTCACTTTTCTACATATGTAAATAAACGATAATCATTTGTGTTGAAATATATTGTGAAATTACGTGTATTGTGTGTACAAACATCAGAGATACGAAACAGACACAAGGCTTTCACCTCACAATGTTGGTATTTTCAAGCATCTGTCGCACTGAATCGAAAGTGAGACCAATAACCACTAAAATCAACACAAACGCACATTTTACATGGATTTCTACATGAAATACGGAGGACGCAAGGGCCAAATGAATGCCATTTTTTCCTACTATTTTTAAGTTCAAAACTTGGGTGTGATCATATGCCAAATTGTTCTTTCAATTGTTAGATATAGTGCAAGCATTGGGCCTTTACAAATACTAGTCAATAATATCAATGAACTATCTATACTATCTATCTTCAATAAAGACCACCTGCATAAACAAAATATCTCTATAAATGTGGTCTTCACTGGAGGTTCTACTTTGTAATATAGAGAGGTGGTCTGTGTATGAAGGCCCATATTAATTTGCCCATATATGTAGTTTTTTAACAGTTACAAAAATGGTTGGTCTTATTATAGAGGTGGTTCTACTGTACACTATAGAGGTGGTCTTTATATAGAGGCTAACATTTATAGAGGTCTGTGGGAATCAAAATGGTCTTATTGTAAAGGTTGTCCCTTCATACTGGTAATAGAGGTAGTGAAAAGACTATGATCTCATTACAGAGGTGGTCTCTTTATGGCGGTTTGCATTGGACTCTACGAATTATAGGAATGTGGTTTACAGTCTCTTCATAAAGGTGGTCTTAATTGCAGGTTCTACTGTACAGACAGACATTAAGAATAGACCACCTCTATTGAGACCACTTGAGGTCAGTCCTTCCATCAGGGGGTCTTAATAGAGAGGTGGTCTATTCTTAATGTCTGTCTGTACAGTAGAACCTGAACCTTGTCCAACACTAGGCTATACAATGAAAACCTCCAATTGGCACCGCCTCCATTAACAATGACTTATTCAATAGCTCACCACTTCACAAAGATGACTGCGACAAACCTCTATAAAGACACCACCTCTTTTAATTGAGACCGCTTTAGCCCAGTCCATGGCTGTGTACATACATAAACATTAATACATTAGCCTATCAAAAAGGATAAAAGCACAAAAGGCGAAATTTAGTGAACATTTCCTTACAATGAACTATGTGTAAAACAGTTTTAAGCCTTAAAAGTCCTGTTGTTGCAGTTTCTTAATCATGAAATTGTGATAATGAAAAGTTAAAATGCGGCACCTGAACATCTGGGCCATGATTATAATTGTTTTATTTTCTATGCGTCCTTGGTTCATAATACATGACAGTCAGAAGAGATCACATGTGGAGGGCGGTGCATTGTGACTAGAAACGTAAATGTTTGATTTTGCTGTTAAATTTGATAGTCAAAGAGACTTTAAGAAACAAATATTATGATAAAACAGTAAATTTAGTTTCAAATTCAAATTTATAATGATATATCTTCAATTGTATTTTTCTCGGTAAATAATTACAAAATTAGAAGAAAATTAAACAGAGTGTTATATTATAAATTAAAATATTATAAAAACAATGGTGTTAAGAATTCCAAAAACATTTGACAATACACTGGGCATTTATTACAGGATATATAATCAACATTTCAAGGAAATTACACTATTGTGATTAGTTCATTCAAGTGACTTGATTAAGTTGTGAAGAAGTTTCATATTAGTTCTGTAAAGGCGGATGCAATGGCAAACCACAGTGATTTGCAAATGAAATCTACATTAAATAAGAAATCATTCCGGCAAAATAAAAACCTAAAATCACAGACAGGAATACTACATGGTGAGAAGCCTTATGAGTGTAATCAATGTGATGAGTGTTTTAGTAAAAGAGGCAACTTGACCAACCACTTGAGAATCCACACTGGGGAGAAAGAACATCAGTGTACACTGTGTGAGAAATCATTCAGCCAAAGTGGAAGTCTTAACAGGCACATGAGAACTCACACTGGTGAGAAACCTTATATGTGTACTCAATGTGGCAAGTGTTTTAGTGACAGTAGTCACATGACCAGGCACATGAGAGTCCACACTGGAGATAAAGAACATCAGTGTACATTGTGTGAGAAATCATTCATCGAAAATGGACATCTGAAAGTCCACATGAGAACTCATACTGGCGAGAAACCTTTTGAGTGTAGTCGATGTGGCAAGTGTTTTAGTCATAGTGGCACCTTGACCAGCCACATGAGAATCCACACTGGAGAGAAAGAACATCAGTGTACATTGTGTGAGAAATCATTCATCGAAAATGGACATCTGAAAGTCCACATGAGAACTCATACTGGCGAGAAACCTTTTGAGTGTAGTCGATGTGGCAAGTGTTTTAGTCATAGTGGCACCTTGACCAGCCACATGAGAATCCACACTGGAGAGAAAGAACATCAGTGTACACTGTGTGAGAAATCATTCAGCCGCAGTGGAAGTCTGGAAGTCCATATGAGAACTCACACTGGCGAGAAACCTTATGAGTGTAGTCAATGTGGCAAGTGTTTTGGTCAAAGTGGCACCTTGACTAGGCACATGAGAATCCACACTGGGGAGAATGAACATCAGTGTACAGTGTGTGAGAAATCATTCAGCCAAAAAGAGCATCTAAAATCCCACATGTTAACACACACTGGGAAGAAACCTTTTGGTTGCGGAGTTTGTGATAAAAGTTTCTCTCAAAGGTCTGCTGTTGTTAGTCATATGCGCATTCACACAGGAGAAAAGCCGTACAAGTGTGATCAGTGTGAGAAATGTTTTGCTGAAAGTTCTCACCTGAAGATGCACAAGCGCACACACACTGGTGAGAAGCCATTTTACTGCCATATATGTCACAAATCATTTATACAAGGACACCACTTGAAAAGACACCATATGACTGTACATGCCAAAGAGTGAGCTGTTATGACTCAACATCATCATTTGTGTTATTGTTTGCATTGCATCTGTGTTTATTTTTCTATATAAGTAAGTAAGCGATATAAATGTAAATAAGCCATAATCATTGCTGTTGAAATATGTTTTGTTAAATAGATTTAGTACAAATCTGACCATTATAGTTTTATTTTGTGTTCATTTTCATGCAAGATGTGTTAATTTTTCTACATATGTAAATAAACGATAATCGTTTCAGTTGAAATATATTGTGAAATTACGTATATTGTGTGTACAAACATCAGAGATACGAAACAGACACAAGGCTTTCACCTCACAATGTTGGTATTTTCAAGCATCTGTCGCACTGAATCGAAAGTGAGACCAATAACCACTCAAATCAACACAAACGCACATTTTACATGGATTTCTACATGAAATACGGAGGACGCAAGGGCCAAATGAATGACATTTTTTCCTACTATTTTTAAGTTCAAAACTTGGGTGTGATCATATGCCAAATTGTTCTTTCAATTGCAAGCATTGGGCCTTTACAAGTACTAGTCAATAATATCAATGAACGATCTACAGTATCTACAGTTCAATAAAGACCACTTCCATAAACAAAATATCTCTATAAAGGTGGTCTTCGCTGGAGGTTCTACTTTGTAATATAGAGAGGTGGTCTGTGTATGAAGGCCCATATTAATTTGCCCATACATGGAGGGTTTTGACAGTAACAAAAATGGTTGGTCTTATTATAGTTCTACTGTACACTATAGAGGTGGTCTTTTTTATAGAGGGCTCCTGAGGATACCCCAATGACTTGGTGTGAATGTACAGTCGCCTCGCCTTGCATAACTGGGTAGATGACCTTAAACCAGCACATTTACATTTATATTAGATTCTATCACAAATGTAAGCACAATCTACAGTATTTACCTAGAGTGTTGAGCGTAGCGATGGCGAGACAGACTTCAAATATCCCACCTGTCAGAAGAAATGTGATCATAACATGATGGTTATTCTAAAAATCAAATTAAAGTCAGTATATGGTAATTCCAGCGTTCCCCGTAAATTCACCATATAAATTATTTAAACGGTTAAACTCAAATGAAATCAAGCGCAGATGTCTGGCAAAGGACTTCAGCAAACTGTCAAGCTTACTCAAAAGATTAGGATATAGCTACTTTATTAGCCTATCACAAGGCCTTTAAATGATCTGACATGAAGGCCTATTCTAAAAGCTTCTCTATGGCCTGAATCTTGCTAAATGTTCTGCAAAATTGACGTCATCAACTAAAAGCGCATGGCTTCTATTTTCAGAGTAGCTGTATAGCTGCTGTACTTGGGTATTTTCTCATTTAAGCATGTGGTACTGTTTATTTGTAATGGGGAAGCTTTGATCAAGATGACATGCTTAATGTCTTGGCTAATCCTTACCCATGCATGCTGCTGCTTTTGCATCTGTTGCTAGTGAACACTCTAGTTTTAAACGCTATAACAGGCCAGGATATTTGAGGTTGCATAATTAATAGCAGATGAATTCCTAAGGATTTGTAAAAGACCTTACTTCTATTAAAGCTGGAGGCTGTCACAATTGTTCTTACTCTTCATCTTTGCACTTGATATATAGTTTACATTAGCGGTTTTTGTAATAATAGAAGTAAAAACTATTAGATATAAGGTCTTTTGAAAGACTATTAGTACTACTTTATATCTTAAGGAAAGATCTGTTTTATTGTCAATCTGTAAAATATTTCAAGAACACATGTCGGAGTGAATTTCGCTCCCAAGATATTACTGTAAAACTCATACTCCTCTACATTCTCAACTTGATAAACTTAGCATTATTTCAACACTGCAAAATAGCATTGCAGCAAGTACAGCTTAACATAAGTAAAATTCAATGGAAGAATGAAGTGAAGGCGATTGCAAATCTGCATGTAGTTACATGTCATTATCAAATTGCTACAACCCTGACATACCAAAGGCCCAGAAAAACAGGGCGATGCCCATGTAGAATCCACGGTTGGTGGTCGGCAGGAGCTCGGCGGCGTACACAACAACATTCATAACGCCGCCCAGGTACAGACCAGTCAACGTTCGCAGAACCTGCCCAGACACAACAACAACACTTAAAAAAGAGGCAGTTAAGTAAGTAAAATATGACATAGACATAGATGAGAACACTTTAATGTTTGCGTTTATATATGATAAAAAGAGTAAGACTAGCTCTTAATTGGATTATTTTCACTACCAATTGTATTTTATGCAAAAATAGAAAGTGTTAAATATGGCAAAGAACCTAGTAAATCTGTAAAAAGCATTTTTAATGAATTAATAAAATGTGTCAAATATGAAATATCATGCATTAAACAAAAAGGAATTGGTGAAAGTATTCAAGAAAAGGTAAAAACTATAATCAACACTAATTTTCAATAATTTTCATTTATGTACATGTACATGGTAATTAATATTGAAGTCATATTGATATATATGCATGTCTTTTTTATTTATTTATATATTCCGATTGTAAACTATAGTCTGTAGATTGTATAATTTTAACTCATTTTATGAAATAAATAAAGTAAATACACTTCAAAATAGAAAAAAGTAAGTAAAATATGTAAAATACACGTAGAACAACAGCATGAGGTAAAAATAAAATGGAGTTTGAAAGGTATATCGGAAACAGGTTCGTTGGATTTATCGGAGTGAAAATACTTTTTTAGATCATGTTTGAAAAGTAGACCAATCAGAGAAACCTGTGAAGCTTTAGTAAGGTTGTGTAATTGAGGGTATTCTCACCAACAGCCAGATGAAGGTAGGAGCAAGACTGGAAAGGAGGCCAAAGTATGCAGCAAAAGTGCAGGTGAAGATTATCATGTTCCTTCTGCCAAATTTGTCACCCATCTTCCCTGTATTAAAAAAAGATAAATTCAAAGTCACAAATATTACTGTAAACCAAGGATATTCCCAAAAGAAACATATAAGCGTTCACCCATACTTAGGGTTTTATCAGGGCATAGTGAATATCCTTGGTTTAAAGTAAAACACTGTATGTGTGTGTGTGCGTGCGTGCGTGCGTGCGTGCGTGCGTGCGTGCGTTGGTGCGTGCGTGCGTGCGTGCGTGTGTGTGTGTGATACATTCAACGGCATTTTTCATCAAATACATGTAAACTGGACAAATAAACCCATAAAATTTACGGCAATCATATTCTACTTAAATATTAAATGCATTTAATCTATTTCAGTTCCCTTCTGATTTTTGAGTATCATGGTTTGTTAACGTTACAGAAATTCATGACTTCTACTTTACAGAAGCCTTATCGTCACCCAATATGTACAGAGCAACACAAAAAAATCCTGAGCATACGTCAGTGACATGCTGCAAAAAGAATACGTCAGCAGAACGGGCTGACTTTAACATAGGGCCAGGTTACTGAAGTACCCGCATCAACTCTTTTAGGAATCTTCATACCTGCCTGGCACAGATCGGTAACGATCATAACTTAACCACAAACTGATGTAGTATTTTAGTAAACATACATACATATACATAACAGCCGGCTGTTGTGAAGATGTAATTACTTATCAAACCAACTTCGTTTCAGTGCTATGTAGTATAAAAATTAAAAATTCATATTGTTTGGCAGACGAAAAAGAAGCCAAACTTTAGATATGAATGGTCATGATGGGGCTCACGATGGGAAATTCACAGTCTAGTGACATTAGAAGTTGCTCAAAATAAAAGCTATATCATTAAACTAAAATGGCAATAGTGTAACCATTGCACCTTAAAAACTGTTTATGGGGCTAAAATACAAGCATATGTGTTTTACAAAAGATATTATTTATGATATTAGGGGTTCACATTATCCCCGTCATTTTACTGATTTTAGGCCTTCACAATATTTATATTTTATCGACACTCTCCGAATGCTTGATATGAAATAATTCTATGCTGTCTATGTTCTCAAATGGAAATGTAATTTTCTTATACAAAATATTATTTCAATTATCACACGAGAACTCTATATTTAGAATCATGTAGACTTGGACTCAAGGAACACGAGAACTCATAAGTCTTATCTGAACATTATCTATGTACTATGATAGTAATAGGAAAGTCTTCAAAATATTTACAAAATACAAAAGTTCGACATAATGTACTGAAAAGAAGTCGAAAACTGATAAAATTATAAATCTTTACAGAAGCCCCATTTGGAGCCCTAATAATACATTATTCATGGAATCACACGGCATGAGCGGTTCTTTTCAAGCTTCGTGCCAGGCAGGTGTGATCTTAGCATAGGCCTCTACACAGTTTGTCCTACCTAAGACTGGAGGTGAGAAGATGAAAGCGACGAACACCGCGGCCGTGAGTGCGGTCTCCTCGGCGGGGGAGAGCCGCCACAGGCAGGCCACGTGGCGTCCCAGCAGGCTCACCAGCACCACCTACACAGGGGTCACACAGGGTCGCAACAGGGGTCGGAGGGATTTGGGGTGGGCAAGTAGGGAACGATCATAAATAACGATACAGGGGGGGCGGGGTGCAGGAAGAAAAGTTTTTGTCAACATTTTGAAAAGTTCAGTGATTTAAAAAAAACAATCATAAATAAGTAAACGGGTCGATCTACGGGGGCATTTTTGTGATTCGAAGAAAAAGTATTAAAAAAATATACCCCCCATAAACATTTTCAAAAAAAGTTTAGTGACTTAAAAATTCCTGCCCCCCACACACACACACACTTACACTAAAAGTAAAAGTCCTGTGACATAATCATTGCATTTTTGGATGATTGCTAAAAGAAAATATTCGAAAAGTATTTTAAAATAAACCATAGCATGATTTTTCACTTACGAAAACCCCGGTTTTCAAAAAAAAAAAACTATTCTACAAATAGTTAGATGACAATTGCCCGTCTTTTTCTTCCGAAAAAGGGCAATTTATTTCATATTGAAATATTTATGAATTCGTTTGTTAAGAAACCCATTGCTATAAGTGGCATATGTTGCGTTGTGAAAACGCCCTTGAGGAATCTAAAGGTAGAGACTATAGAAAATGTGTGGACACTTTGAAGGACTTTCGTTCAGTATTTCCATTTTAAACAATATAATCTGAAATTAAGCAACTGAATACGAAAATACATGGGCTATTTAAAGCCATAGACTATTAGGAGTAACTTATGTATCAAAATGTCCTCAGATGACAACGTTCATCTACAATTTATTCCATAGACAAGAAAGCGATCAAGAAAAACAGAGGCTGTTGGAGTTTTTAAAAATTTTGCAAAATGAAACGTTGTCTATTCAAATGTATCAAAGTCTTATGGAGAGGCATATGGGTCTATGCAGATGTTGTAATGGCTCGTTGTCCGGAAAAATTGACCAATAGTTAGAATTACAAGTCCATTGTTTTATGTGCACTACAGCTCCTTTCATCATAGACGATCCCAACCCCATAGCCCAGGGTTTTTTTTTCACTTTAAACTGGGGGGGCCTTGAAGTATACGCGAAGGCTCGCAATAGAGATGCTGCTAAAAAGCGCATGAAAAAATGATATTTTTTGCGTGCAAAACACTGAGTATCAGATGTCCTGAAGAGACCTCTGACTCATTACTATTATCATTAGAAATTCTGACCAACCATAGGCTGTTAATCTATATTTATCACAGGACTGTGATAAATATAAATGAGGTCAAGTGGTCAATGCTGAGTATCAGAGTAGTAGTGGTTGAGTTTCAGATGGGTGTGGCGGGTTCAATTCACATACTCCCAGTGGGACCAGGCCATTATTTTTATCAATTACGTGTAGCGTAAACAGTCATGCGTAAGTATGATTTAAATTTATGTTTATAAATAAAAACCTGCGTCAGACTTTGAACAGTTTTTTATTTAAATTTATGCCGCACACCAAACAAACTGGGATATTTTGCAGCGCCAACTAACGGGCGCTGCACTTCAATATAAATGACGTTCTCGTCATGACGCCGTAACCCGGGGTCCGTATGATGCCGCGGGGTGCCGTGAAAATAGTGCCGTTATGTTCTCCGTGTGATATTTCCGAATATCGGCCGTTGCTAAAAGGCAGACCACAAAAAAGAATGACGGCGATGTGCATTTCGGTTTCGTCACAATGTACTAGGTTGGAAATCGTGTTTTAATAAATTAAGAATAAATAAGATGTTTCTATTGTGATAAAACTTAAACATTTCACTTATGAATATTAACAAAATTTGATACCACAGCAGCCTACCAGTTATCACGGTATGCCGGGGTGTTGATGTTGAAAAAAATAATTAATTAGCTCAAAAATGATTTTTTTTATTATTTTCACGGGCCGGGGTATCACGGTAACCCGGGTACGGCGTGGTGCATCATATGCCTCCAAAAACAGTATTTTTCCACGTGTGCTCAAAATTGTTTAAAAGAAATTAAAATGGCATATGCCGATTGGAATTTGATCGAGTCCGACCCGGGTATTTTTACGGGTTTAGACCCAGAAAGCTTTGAAAATATAAGGCTAGTACATGGACTGATCTTTCTGTTCAGGTGGAAGTCAAATGATGATATGACAAGTTCTGAAGACGTAGTTCCAGATAGTAGATTGGAGGAGATTTTCTTTTGCAAAACAGGTGATTGAGAATGCATGTGCCACTCAGGCAATAGTCAGCATCCTTCTCAACTGTGAGCATCCCGACATCCAGCTTGGTGAAATGCTGTCATCGTTCAAAAATTCTGCTCAGAATTTTGATGTGGCAACAAAAGGGCTGATTCTGAGTAATTCTCATCGAATACAGAAGGTTCAAAACAGTTTTTCAAGGACAGAGATGTTTGACTTCATCAAACATGAAGCAGGAACGAAAGAATCAAAACTGGATGACGACAATGTGTTTCATTTTCTGGGGTATGTTCCAATTGACGGACGTTTGTATGAATTGGATGGCCTCAAGGAAGGTCCTATTGATCATGGCTCCATTACAGCGGGTGTAGATTGGTTGGATGTCGCCAGGCAAGTCATTCAGAAGCGCATAGAAAAGTACAGTTCTTCCGAGATCCATTTCAACCTGATGACTGTGGTGTCTGACAGGAAGCGGCAGTGTGAGGTTAGACTGGCCGAGATCGAACGTCTGATGGAGGACGGAAGCATCGAGACGAACGACCTGCTTGCTGAGGCTCACCGCCTGCGCATGGTAATCAAAGATGATGAGGCGAAAATGGAGCAGTATAGAATTGATAACATTCGAAGACGGCACAACTATTTGCCCTTCATCACGGAGATGATGAAAATTCATGCTAGAGAGGGAAAACTTATGGACTTACTTAGTGGAAACGCAAAGCCAAAGGGAGAAAGCGAAAAACAAGGAAAGAAAGAAGAACTTAAAAGATGTCCATGCAACGCCGTGTTCTTTGAACAATTTTGATCTAGTGTTATGATGTATTTATTGATTATCCATTCATGTTTATTATCCTCTTTTTGTAGAATATTTTTACAACTGTATTAAAATATAAACTAACCCAGAAGCGTTTACCTTCAAAAACTTTTAATAATAACGTATTCAGCACATCGTTGACAAAATTTAGGTAGAATTCATTAACACTTTAAAATTATAATTTTTATATACAACCATCCCACAGTCCACAAGTTTACAGCTTTTTTTCTGTTGCAGTATTAAGTTCCCTTCGCTTGGGGCGCTTGTCCGTAAAAGTGGATTTGTTATTTTTTTTATTGCGTCAAATTCCGAAAATCGTTAAAATCATATATTAGGATTGTCTAATATAACATGTTCTTAATTTTATTACATGAACAGTGGTTATGTCTATTCACAACACGAATGTTTGAATGTCCCATGGCTAAAAATCAAACTCAATTGTCAGGTAAATCATTGCGTCAGCTTTTTGTACAGATTTTAAGCAAAAATTGTTTTAGATTTGAAATACAAAAATTGTTTTAGATTTGAAATAGGCAATAATTTTGGGAGAACATAATTTTAAAACTAACTATTCAATCTTAATTCAATTTGGTAAACCTAAAGTGATAAACATTTGGTCACATAAAGTGATAAATTATGTTAATCCACTCTCAGGCGAAACATTTCAGCGGTCAATTTGCTTGACATCTGATACTCAGAGTGGTGCAAAGAAGAAGCGAGTGCCTCCTCTTGGATCTGATCATAAAGTGTGGGCGCCACTGACGCCTCGTCGTCACTGCTCACCTCCATGGCGTCTCCGATCACGCCCAGCCCGAGAACGAACAGGATGCGCACGTAGGGGGCGTGAATGCCAATGTGCTCCAGGGCCTCGGCCACGGTGTACGTGCCCCGGCCTTTGCCGCCGGCGGGGCTCGAGAACGACCGGTACCCGCCTCCACCATCCCGTGCTGCGTGTGTCATGGCGCAGGCAGCAGTGGAACTTGCGTGTACGTCAGGCCGCTGGCAAAGCGCTGGGCTTCATAACCACGCTGGTGACTGTAAATATAAATATGATAGTTTATAGTCCTGCTCTCACGACTTCACAATTTACACCAGGTCATTGGCTGGCACACTTATTGATCATTTCTCATATGCTTGCATGGGCAGCACATTCTGCGCATAATGCTTATCACTCACACGATCAGTCACTCGCTCTTTCAAACCAATGACCTGTACGTAATTAGCATGTAGGTGCCACGGAGCAGTGTGCAAATCCTGTAGTGATGAGTTTGCTCAACACCCACCACCAGACCCGACCGGTAATCAAACCCACGACCTTCTGGTCATGAGTCCAACTCCCTAACCACCCGGCCACAAAGGCACACACTCTAGTAGGCTTTCTAACCCTATTGAAACAGGGAATAATTGGTGGTAGGAGCATTGATGATAGGTTTATTATGTTCTTGGATAGCTGGGTCTCGTTCATGAACTTTAGCACCAAAATTACCGTGATATGGCGTTGTATCCCGATGTAGAGACGACTATGTTAAATTCCTGGCGACGAGGTGCGATATTTGTTAATCACTGTGCTAAATTTAGTTATGTTACCACCTGCCTTCAAAAAAAAGCAAGATGGGCGCCTATTAAACTTATATATTCTTTTTACGTTTAATAGCCAAGAATCAAGTGTGTGACAACAGTTGAATATTTTCTACAATAGACAATATAGTAAGGTGGTGAAGTTTCTACAAATTCTTCGAATTTCATGCAGGGTAACCTCCAATGCATACCTTTTCTAGACAATATCTACAGGTCATCCAGACATTGCCCATGCTTCTCTTGCACAGTGATAGTGGTGTATGTGAAGGCTAATCATGAACGTACCGGTAATATCCAATTGATGTACTTGTAAGTGTTAATGTATCCAAACCAGGCATTTTCTGTATAAGTGTAATTCCATTGAACAAGTAATGTGTCCACTGTGATACAGTTACACACGATAATACATCAGGTCATTTGATGCTCTTTCAACATATAAACATTTCATCAATTGGTGTCAACATCATTCGGTATCGATTCTATGCCTATGTTATAAAACGCACTACTTACAGTTTTAGTCCATGTCTTCAGGTGTAATTTGTTTGGAATTGAGGGAATACAAGAATCCATATGTATGACAACAACTTATATCTTATAATGATTCCATTATAACATGAAATAGTTGAACCTTCACCATAAGTATAAAGAGAAAGAGCAGTAGTAGGCCAATAGTAAAAGGTCATTTAGGTATTTAAATTAACCACGGCCATAAACATGGTATTTAAGGGTGAAACCCGGCCGAGTATAGGGCTGTTCCGCCTGATGGAAATGCCTTAAGGGCTGACGTATCTATTCTATAGTCTATAGCATGTAAACCTTTACATACAGATGCATTATTGTTTTTCTTTTCTTTATAGTTATTTATTTTTCTTCACATCGTCTGCTTGCTATATATATTATTATATTGTATAATTCTACAATATAACTGTTACACTGACGTATAAACCAACTGAGGTTGGGTAGATCTGTACATGTTTGTAAATAGTTTTAATTACTGTAGATCTACTGTGTCGGTATAATAAACACATTTTTTACTTGACTTGACTTGCATATTACAGCCCGTCATGTTGGGCTTATTCAGGTATCCTTTTTGATTTTGAAATAATGAGGTAAATCGAAGTAGACACACAGCGTAAATAGTCAAATGAATAATGGAATAATGTATGAACAACTGTATGTACATTTCCCCAAGTTTGCTTGTGAATTCAATTCTAATCTCACTGTCATGCCAAGCAAGCTCCTACCACTGTATTGACATAGCTGAAGAGTGAAGGCACATCTTTCATTTGACTATATCAAGTGGCCCTGACGGGACTCGAACTCACGACCCCAAGGTTGTGAGACCAGAATGATACCATCATCCCAAACAGTGGGCTGTTAACTGTTAGTTCGAGTCCCGTCAAGGCCACTTGATATAGTCAAATGGAAGATGTGTCTTAAGCTATGTCAATGCAGTGGTATGAGCTTGCTTGGCATGGCAATGAGAGTACAATTGAATGGAATAGTGATGTATAGTGAGGCTTGGAGTTCTTTATTACAATGAAATCGAGGTATACACTGTCACCCCCCCCAGTTTCACATAGACGATGATAGCTCCAGATGCTCCAAAAGACGCCAGAAATAAGAAGAAAAATAATCCGCCTTTTTATGCTGCCTGGTGTGATCTGGTGTGACCTCAATAAGCCTTGCGGCCAGCATGCCCGCAAGGTCAGATGTGCCCCTTGCTTAATTGATAAAAGGATTATGTAACATGTAGGGTATAGCAAGATATTTCATAGTAATTCATATAAAAGAGAGCGTTGGTATGAAATTGGCTTCAAAGCTTATGATGATTACAAGTATGAGGCATTTCTAATAAAATGTAAGACAGCCCTCTTATATATCTTTGTGCATTGCAAGCATTGTACTATTCATTATAAAACCAAGCGTATAAAATATAGTTCATATATGTTTTTTCTAATATAGGACACACTCACCGCACGTCAATCCAGGCATTTAGGGTCATGGATGATCAACCACACACAGGTCTTTATATTTATATGGAGGGTATTTTTAAAAGAAAGAACATAAGCCATGACTTTACCCGGTTATATGAATAGTAAGCATAATATGTTCAAATGTTTTTCTAAGAAAAATACATAAATAGAAATATGCTTATTTAAAGTCGTAATTCACAGTTTGTCGTGCTCAAGCGACTTCACATCTACACCAGGTCATTGGCATACTCTTCACACTATATCTTTCTCAACTCCCCGGGGAGCATCCAGTATATCGCAGCCGTAGTGCAGACATAACTATCACTCACATTACCACGGAGCAGCGTGCAACCTGTCACGGGTAAGTTTGCTTAACACCTACCACCAGACCCCACCGGGAATCGAACCCACGACCTTCTGGTCACGAGTCCAGCTCCCTGTCCACTCGGCCACGGAAGCACACAGTAAATAAACAGGGGGGTCTCACAACATTGGGTTCATAAGTTAGAGTCCCGCCAGGGCCATTTAATATAGTTAAAAGGAAGCTTAGCTTTGTTAAACCTGTCTTCAGCTATGTCGGTTGTGGGAGAAATATGCACTTTGGGTACATTATGACAACCGCCGATACACACTTGAACTTTTGATCCCAGCAGAGTGTACTATATATAGGTGATGAAAACACAATAGACATACAGCACCAAAAAACGATGATGAAGCTATAGACTGTGGAATTCACAACAAGACCCACGTCGTCGGCTTTCTGACTGATATAAGCTATATTTATAGGGAAAGGTCGCCTGGTAGTGGAATCGAACCCACGGCCTTCTGTCTAAATTTAAAATCCAAAATATCATATATAATTACATTTTAATTTTCAAAGCACTTTTCATCTCTACAGATACCTTTTAAATTTCAATTGAATACAAAACGACATCCCAAAATCCAAATTTGAGAGGGTCTCTTTAGAAATAAAAAGGTATTACAACAGAAAATGAGAAGAAAAAAACATGTGTTGTGTTTTGGTTATAAAATTCGGGGGTATTAAGCATTTAAAAGTATTATGCAATCGACTATACCACTTACTTAACACATGCAATATTGTTAATACATCAAGATTACGTACATTTAATTGTTTGTTGCAATATAGACTTACGCAATCTTGTCACCATTAGCTACAGGTGCCACAAAAGTTGTGTAAATTGGCCATCGATCTGTTTCTTTGGGTTTTTAAATAAGATATGAATTTGCCAAACTCAGCAGAAGCCACTTTGCGGAACAGAGTGTCACCACATCTACATCTGATAGACGATATAAGGTAAGATAATATCAACGTCAAAATAGTTCAATTGCTATTTTTACTATGAACTTATAGGTGGAAAAATAGCCAAACAAAAGGTCTGGATGAAGCGCTCGTTACACGAAAATTAAAACAATATAAATCCAAACATGTACTTAAAAGATTTGTATTGACATTTTATTCAGGAGATATTTTTAAGCATGTAAACTAATTTCCATCGTAGCACAAATTGATCTTGCTTTTCTCACGGTCATTAGTATTAGATATTTAAGTATTAAAAAACTAAATCGAAAACAATTACGCGAACACAACTATTTAAAAGGTGAAAGGCAAGCGTAATTCATAAAGCAGTCTAATTATGATTATATACGGCATAATCACCAGTGATTATTTATGTAGATCTACCATATTGGGAGAGAGATTCTTGACTGCAAAGTCGACAATATGATGCGTGTGAGTATCTGTACGCTCTCGTGGTAAACTAGGCATACTTTTCTAGAGAAAGTGGACCATTTGAAAAGATCACACATTTCTTCTGTTTGACTTGCAAAATGTTTCAAACAGATAAAGACGTTACTATTAAATGTTATTTTATACACATTATCTATCCTGCGTGGTACCGCCTAAACCTCAATTGTCTCAAGTGTCATTGTCTTGATGAGGGGGTTTCAGTGACAGGTCCAGGATTTACCGGGAAAGTGGTGGATTGTCACACCAAATTGCTTTTCTCCCTGTATTGGGAGAATACACCATTTGGTACCGCAGTTCTTCACTCACATTTGCGTGCACTCATCTGACATGTGTCTGCACCTTAACCTGTAAGTGCCACAGAGCAGTGTCCACCATATTTGGGATGAGTTTCCTCAAAACTCACCACCAGGCTTGACTGTGGATAGAACCCACGACTGTTTGGTCACAAGTCATTCCCTGCACAGGGACACCTGGCGTTAACCAATTCAATTTCCCTTGATATTGTTCCTTGTTACTTTCAGTGACTTTCAGTGACGTCAGCATGCTGTCTGTTTTCTTAGGAATCCTGTGCATGGTCGTCGCGCCAGGTAAGTCATACATGTATCAAAAACTGACGCTTAACATCATTATGTAGTAATCTTATCATAGTAATATCAGAACCTCCAAATGAGATCATATCGCAGAGGTCCCCGCTATATTAAGACCATATATATCAGTCCCAAATATTCATAAAACACACGAAGTGAACATTTTCAAAGAGACCGTCTCTCTATTGAGACCAATGGAGACCAGTCTATTGGGTGAAGTTCCACTGAATCCAACGTACACGTGTATGCCGATTTTAGCCAAGGCTAGCGGTTTCAAAATTTCACAGCAACATGGTCAACCCTGTTTGTTAAAATTGCCATATTAGCATAACTCAGGGCTCACCCTTTTTATCAGGGCTGGCTACATTTCAAAGCTGCAGGCCTCGAACTCCGTGGGCAAGCATTCATGAGTTTCACATCCTGATAATAATGGTTCAATGTGCAACGTGCAGGATTTGCTTTTACATGTAGCATACTTTAGCTAAATCCCACATGTAAAAGGGCTTGTCTCATCAACTGGTTATAAGACCTATAAGACGCATTAATTTACATTAAAATAATCATTGGTTACATCCCATACCTTCTGATACGATAACTATTTGTATTTCTTATAAAATAGTAGGAGCCCCTAATTTACATATTAAACTAGAATCGTTCACAAAACATTGCAGTGGTTCAACTAAACTTTTTGTATTGATATTAGGACAAAACATATCAACAACTTGCATAAAAACATTTCATGCACCAGCATCTAGAGGACAATTAAACAAAAAATAATTCTATCTTCAATCTTATTTTCATTACAACATGGACAAATTCTACTTTCTACAGTGTTTTGCTGAAATCTTTCAATATCAAAATTATTTGGCAGTGTACTTGACCTCAACTGAGATATAAAACGTCTGGAAGATTTTGACATATTTTTCCAACATAAAGTTATGTAACCTTTATGTGTGTATACAAGCGTAGTTTTGATTGTCTATCTTTCGCCTATTTCCAGTTCATAACTTCCCGTTCCATAATTTATTTTTTCTGTGTTTATTACATGATTAAAATCTAGATTTTCAACATCTTTAAGATCAGTGGTAGAATCAAAGTTGGTAGTGGCCACCTACTGTTGTAACTCCAGGTGCGACCTTGATGATACCGCCACGGCCTAGTGATTGCTCCCTCGAGTTGAGCGCAGATTACAGACCGCACTTGGCACAGGACTACTTGGTGAGTCCTTAGGCATCGACCATTTGATCTCGGGGGGGGCGGCTATTTTTCACCATAGCTTCAATTCTTTTTTTTCATGAAATTTGACATCTAATTTTTTTTTTTCATTTTTTTTAGATTTTTTTTCTTTTTTAGATTATTTTTTTCTTTTTCTACTGAACCTCATTTTTTACCAAAGCCTTGTGTTTTTTTTTAAATATTTTTGCAGCCTTGAGATCAAATGGTCGATGCCTTAAGAGCACTACATCTATGTGATGCAAGCTATATTACTCTTACTCTATGTTCTTTTAAAACATTTGTTAAATACAAGAATTTAATTCTCATGATTGGGTCTCATCAAGGGCCTGAATATTAAGTTCCAATGACAAGACAATTTCTAATGTTCATATTCAATCTCATGATATTCACCATGTGATTCTCAGGTGACCCTCAATGTAGAGGGAATTCAGGAAGGCTCGGAGGTTCAGTGGACAAGACCGTAAGTTGCACTAATAAATGATTCAATAACTTGGAGGTCAGCTTTATCTACTGCAAGCTATTGTGTGTGTAAGGATTTCACGTATTATTGTCTGTATAGCAGAGTTGGGCCGACTGAATCTTTTTGGAATTAACCAAACTAAACTAAATTGACTCGGCTAGACGTTATGAATAAGCTAGATTAAACTAAGCGATCACTTGATTAAACTAAACTTAATTTTGAAAATGAAGGATCTACGTAATGAAATAACACGTTTCCTTTTGCGTTCTTATGATAAATATTCCAACATCTATTCAAGCGTAACTATTTCAAGTAGTTTCTAAATAGTTTACAAATACAGAATATCATGTATACAATACAGACATCATATTGGTAATTATGTCCACATGGATTTATTAATACATTATCATTTTTAAACCAATACACATTTCACTATTTTCAATCTGTCACAACTATTTCAATTGATGCATGATGTGGTAACCGGACTCCCCACCCTCGCCACACATTTTTAGTTAAATGCTATTAAGTGTAGCCGATTGATGGAAACTGGCCTTGCATTCTATTTTTGAATATAGAATATCCTCTGAAATGTAGCCGATTTCTAGAAATTGACCTTGTTTATTTTTTTTTTAAAAAAATACTTCAGTGAAAATGTAGGGTCAGCATGGACATACGTCATTTAGTGCTACAAGCCCTTCGCCCATAAAATAACCAATGACCAAAAGTCCTCTCATTAACAAATGTCAAAACTGAACACATATTATTTTTTTTGTTTACTTTTTCTTCTTTTCTCAGCTACCTGTGGGAGTGTGTGCATGAATGTAAAAGCACCAATATCCTTGGAAGCACTCTGAATATCAAAAGTTTACTTAATTGATCAAAAATTGCTTTTGAGCAACTTGTCCCAGATATATTCAGTGATATCGAGGCGTCTCATCTCGAGCTTTGTTCTATTTTTTGCCATGCCGAATCCAGTTTCCTTTGTTGAAATCAAATATGGTTGTATCAAACTAAGAAAACGTCAAATCTAAATAGATTGAGTTCAAACTGATCTCTTCTAAAGATAATATGCTCTGAAGTGTAGCTGATAGTATTATAAAAATAATAACTCCATTAAATGAATAGTCAGAAAATGATTTATAGATGAAACCGCAAAATTTAATGGCCACAAAATATTCTAGTTTTACAGTAAGTGTTTTGGCGATTCTTTGTAATTCAGACAAAGCATGATTAAAATAGAACTTTATGATTATCTAAACTAAGCTAAACTGAAATTCTTCAGTTTGTTGCTCAATTAAACTGAACTAAATTACATAAATTTTGATTGCTTTAATCAATTAAAACTAATCTCGCCCCAACTTTGCTGTATAGGAAAGAGAGATTTCATCATATATCCATGTGACTAGCGGTTATATAATATATGACAATGGGCTTTGGTTTCTAAATAAAAATAATGATAACAATGAGAAAAACCATAGCTATTAACTACGATTTATATATTATCATATACAATTCAAAAAATACGTTGCACCCACTGAGACAGCAAAAGGCAGCTGTAAACCTTTGTAAAGAGACCACATTTCCATTGGGAAAAACTGAAGGCCAGTCTTATTAGATAGGTCTTGCTGTACTGTGTGTACTCGTGAACTATGCCCCCACCCCACCCCCACCCCACCCCAGTTCCAAGGCAATCTTTCATAGAAAAACAAAATGCATGATCGCCGGAATCATTGTTTCAGTTCTACTCTCACTGTTCTGCCAAAATACAAATATTTACAGTTATTCATTGTTTCAGTATATACTTACCTTACTGGCCATCTGAGGAACCGTGGTGGGTCCGACTTATTACCCATTGCACACGGCCAAGTGGTAAGTGGGCACCATAAAAAACGTAATTACCCCCGTATGCTGGGCCGATGGGCTCCAGATCCTCAAAACTGTCTCTTAATTAAGCCCCAAATTTCACATGGCCGAAGACGTCACAGACGATGAAGCAGGTCCTGACAACAATGACAGTGCCGTAGCCTCCAGGAAAAATGTAGTATGTGATGGGAAATGACCGGAGACAGATGAAGCATGACGTAGCTAGATTCCAATGGTTGACTGTTGATGATTCACTGAAGCGTAACGATCATCCTCTTCTTCAGTCTTGTGTAGTTTTCTCTCCCTTCTTTCCTCTTCCTGGCTATGATGTTGGGCTGCAGCAAGATTAAGTGCAAAGGCTGCCATACATACAATTTTTCTTTTTCAGAGACACAAAACAACAATGGCAAAATTCATTATTTATTGCCTCATGTGCATATGTTGCGGCTAAAACGTTCGGGATCTTCATGAAAATTGTCACAAGCAGAAAGACCTAACGACGGACAAATTAGAACCTCCAGATGAAGCAGAAAAGAAAAACGTTGGTCCAGTTCAACAACTCAATAATCCATAACGGGAGCCTACAAGCGAAAAAAAAGTCAAAATCACTTCTCCAGAGAAGTGATAACACCTTTTTGGCCAGAAGCTGGCAGAAGTGTATCATTTTCTCTTTGTTGACAGCATTAAAATAAAATTGGAGCATCGTGCTGTTGGAACAGATGCTTCTGTTTCATGCTTCCATTGCTTCAAGTGTTAACGGCAGTGGCGGCACTTACGGTCTAATCTGTCAATTGCAATCCTCCCAGAGCAGCAAACGAGGCCACAGCTAAGGTGAAAGACCTTGGGATGATGCAAGTGCAAAGCCCCCCCCGACATCCCCGAAAAGCATGTAGATGGTGTGGTTTGGTGCCACATAAGCCGAAAAAAACAAAAATTTGCCCAGAACCGGCCAAAAGTGCCCCATTCCCTGCCGAACTAGCCAACACACGTCACTTTTGAGGCCAGATCAGAATGGATTTAACAGATACGCAACACGTTCATATCTGCGTTCCCGGCAGGTGCGAGCAGGTGCCCGAGAGAGGATGGTCGACGAACGTACTAATGAATAGGAAATTGGTTGATTTTTGACGTGATATATTTGCATTTCATGATTAGAAATACAAATAGCTATGAATGAGAAGTCATTCAATATACTATGGTCTACAACATACAGACCATATCTAGGCGCTGATATCTCCGAAAAAAAAACTGTATAGGAACATTTACAAATCATGTTGTTTAGCCATAGTCTATGGGTATCACCGAACAGTGATTGTCAAACACATGTGATGCATGTGATTCATGTTCAAAATAAACTATTTAGTTAAAAACAATTACCCAGATTTATATATACGAGTGGAATTGCATATTACTGCAGATTATTTCCATCAGAATTATTATACATTAATACGACAACCGTGTGTTGATGTTTTTTGGTCAAATGATCGATAGTATAACAGAGTTGAGATTGGTCACTTGTCACTTGCATGCTTGTAATTTGCAGAGGTTTACTGACAACTTAAAAATTATCATAGACACATAAGACACTTAAAATTTGATGCAGATTCTTATTTCTACCCTTTCAGTTCATACTTTACATTTGGAAAGAAATGCCCATTGATCCCATCACATAGTCGTAATGTTCTTTGATGTGCTGTCAAATCCACTACGATTGTGTTGACCATTTTGACTAGCAAAGTTTGATCATCGAATGTCCTGCTATTTCATAATAATTGGTATGGTTAGAAACGCACACTTCTGTAGATTACATACATAGTAATAAAATATTTTTGGGACAGGTATGGATGAGATACTGACATATTTATTACCGAACCAGCGTTTGACAATGGCAGCCATACGGTGAAAAACGTGATTAGGGAGAAAAAAGTGTCGAACATTTTGCTTAGTATTTCAGCACTTGCCATGGCTAGAAACATTTAATTAATACATATGTAATCTACAGAAGTATGCGTTTTTCAACCATATCAATTATAAAATTTAGTAGCATATTTTTACTACTAAACTTTGAAGGTAAAATGTGCATTATATCGAAGTGGATTTGACAAGCTGATTAGTCTATGCCTACAATAAATGTTATCTTGCTGAGTTTCTATCAAGACAATATTATTTATCTCATGAAAACAAAACTACTCACTGTTGTTTATACATATGTGTACTATTTTATAATTTAATGTATCATATAAAAGTCATATAATAAGTTTTTTGGTCATCTTCATTTCATTCACCTATGAATACTTAGTCACTTCAACCATCCCCGACGTCGCACCTGCTCGCACCTGTTCAGTATTTTACGTCCACTATAGGAAACATAGGACGTTACCTCTCTTCAGTAATGCTCTTTGGCCAGATCACTCACGATCCACCCCAAAATGACAAATCTGGCGTCCTTTGGAATATCTGGAGCTAGGATCGGCATTGTGAAATGGGGGGCCTTACGGGATGATACAGACATATATACGTGGTGTTAATTTCAATTGCGATACTCTATGCTTAAAGGGTGCGCTTAAATGGTGCATTTTCTCGCTCGCTTTAGCGGCACTTGTTTCGTAGGTTAATTGGTAATCGGACTCTACCAGGCGAACGATCAGGCATGTAAAGAGAACACTGCAAACTTAAGAGTACGTACATGTATACTTATTTCTTACTAGCCCCTCTATTCTATTGGAGCGTATACACCGGAATTCACTTTATCCAGTCAACGTAACTACCTTATATTTGCATCAATTTACTGTGAGTGTATAATTAATTGCATGGCCAGCATATGGCTGGGATTGAAGCGGGTGCAAACTCACAGTCCTCATCAACACTCTCCTCGTTTGTGGTCAAATGTACCATCTTCCATAGATTTGCATGTTGCATTTCAACCTTCATTTATCTACTGTGCATGGATCGAGCTTCCAGAAGTCCAACCTCCAAGCACGAATCACATAGTGTCCGCATGTCTTCAAGTCGTAGTCTCATTTTAGAGGCTGCACCACGATCGTCAAGAATTCTCAACAGACAGTTGATTCTCAAGTACGCTGGCCACGACCCAGCAAGGGAAGGTGCTCTATTAGGAAGTTAACTTTGTTTTCAGTTGATGCTACGTTTGCGTGATTTATTAACAATTACAATAATGTTCAGCCTACAAGCATTGAATTGTAATATTCACCGTTACTGCACAGGGTTATTATGACATGAACAGACGTTATTGACCAGGCTCAGAAAATGGTGTGAATGTTTGCTTTTTAATTCTACAATCTATAATGTGTCATTACAGAATATTTGGTTTGTAAGAGATGAATGGTAAATCTATACGCATTCAATTAGATAGGACATAAAATTGCACATTGTTGCACAAATAACCGATTTATTCTGAACTCAAATGGTAAATCTATGCACCTAGCATTTTACGCCGATCTTAAATGTGCATTAGTGTTCACTGAAAACCAGTAATTGGTAGTAGGTTTCCAAAAATAGAAAGCTAATCAATTACGAGTTTCAGGTTTCTGTAGAGCAGTAAAAGATATTTACAACTGATTTTTTTCATGATTTTCTCCGTCTTCTTCCAAAGTAGGCCTAAGTATGCGAGTAAGAATCTGGACAGCATCAGAGATTTTATTCCCGAAACGTAATCAAAATTTGCCTGTTGCCACAACCACCATCGTCCACCTTATTCTTTACATTTTGATTTGTAGATGAATACACATTTAAAGTGACCGTTGTGTCTCCGGATGGTTCCCGCTGTGAGGACGAGATCTCCGTGGACATTCCTGAAAGGAGTAAGTGGCATACAAAAGTTTGCCTTTGTAATGGCCAATTATAGATATCTCTTTCAATCAATAACAATCATAAAATGCCTGAACACACTGAAATGGTCAAGTTGCATTCATGCACATATATACAAAAATAAATCACGCAGCAAAACGCATTAAATCGAGGGACTCAACCGCGAACCTTCATTCAGAGATCAGCACTGAGATCACCACTTCATTACACGCATAAGAGGGTCCTAATCCATCTATCTACAAGGTACTCAACCAGGTGCATCCCGACACTGGCATCAGTTCAAAGGCCATGTCCATAATTAACTCCCTTGTGAACGACATCATCGAGCAGACTCGCACACTACAATCAAGATTATTTTGTTTTTGTTTTTTTGTGTATGCCAGTCCACCAGGTTATCCTAATAGAGAGTGTTTACTGCCCCACTGACCGTACGTCTCTCAATCCATGCATTGTGATACGCAGACAACCTGAAGCGGTGCAGTAGGCAGCGTCAGCAGGCGCTGCGGTACGTGGATGAGGGCATGATGGACGGCTTCATCCCCCAGTGCACCATCGAAGGCAACTTCGAGGAGAAACAGTGCTACGGCTTCTTCCGTGAGTATGCTGTGTGGACACCACACATTTAAGGGAACGATCACGAATAACGATTCCGTGCGGGGGGGGGGGTCGTCCATTTTTGGGGCCTGCCAATCCTGATTTGTATTTTAGAACATGACCAAACTCTTTGGTTTGAGTACTTAGACTTTTTCACTTTTTAGTTGCCATAGAAATAATTGATACCATTGCCGAGTTGGCTCAAAGTACATGCAACAACTGTCGTCTCGAAACATGCAATTAGCCTTACAATGGAAACGCTTCAAATTATTTTGAAAATATAATTGAATCCAATGGTTGAAATTAGTACTGATGTCAAACTGTCAATATGTAAGTTGGTTTCACGCTTTTATCATAGAACTGTGCAAAATCACCAAACCAAACTTTAGGTAGTCTCATTACATTTTTCTGATTACTCAATAAGCAATCGATAGTTATTAACATAATGATCAGGTGACCTCCAAAATCCTTAGTTTACTATATCTTTAAGGGGTGGAAACAAACACTCACTTTCAAATACAAATATGCAAATTTGCTTTCTTTGACGGTCTTCAGGCCCCAGCAAGTTTATGTATTTTGATGATGGCATTGCCAAATGGCGCCACAGTAGTTGAGTCATAAGCAGATCCAGGGGGTATAGGGGTGCCCCCCCCCCCTTTCCCACCAAAATACTTCATTTTTGTAGGGCTTTTGGCATGTACGCTATCGATGGCACCTACGGAACCGATGAAATTTATTAAGTGCGCCTCCGCCCTTTTCCAAAAACCTTATTAATTTTTACAATATTTCGCCTTGTACAGGCTTCTGACATCATTTGATGTAGCTGTCACCTGAAATCCTCTTTCAGCGTTCTGCGCATGCGTGGATCGTATGTCGGGCGAGATGATTTATGGAAGCATGCGTCCGATGTGGATGAGCCTGGACTGTAACCGTACGTGTCTCTGGAACTTGTTTCTTATATTAGGCTTAGATACTACATGTTTTTGTAACTATACTTTTAGATACCATATCTTAGACCTTACATGTTCAATATTTAACAACCTACTCAACACTTAAGGGGCTGCCATTTATCATGTCTTTACAGTTGATGTCAACCAATAGTGGGTTGACGGGGTTCTGGAAAAAAGTGACAAAAGTTGACAAGAGGAGTGGTGGGAACATGCTATGGTTGATGTCAATTTTCAAATTGAACTTGTAGACTGCGTTTTGAATAAAAGATTGAAACATACTTTAGAGTATAATTTATGGCACTGTGTTCTCACAGTACAATAGTACAAAACATAGTTTAGTACAGCCTATCATTATTACGTTTAGAACCATGTTTGACCCCTCGCCACCCACACCCCCATCTTGCAGGCGCTGTGAGCGGAGGTGAGCTGGGCAAGTGCGAGGTGGACGTGTACGAGCGCTACTTCAAGGACGATCCATGGCTCATGGCCTTCCCCGAGGAGGAGCCGGACCTGTTCCCCCAGTGCGACGACAAGGGCGACTACCTGAGGCAGCAGACCGACCCCAAGACAGGCGAGACCTACTGTGTCAACACCCAGACTGGCGACAGACTCAGCTGCTAGGTCGACGTAGCTGATAGGATGACTGTCCAGATCTGCTTTGGACGTATTTTTCTGCTGTTTGATTGAAATTTGCATTTGTTTGGATTATTGTCTCTCTGTTGAAGCAATGAAAATGTGGAAATTAATAAAGTTTTTGGCGTTCAGTCTTGTCACTGTGTTTTACTATCTTGTAAATGCGTAATTGTGAATGCAGGGCTTTGTGGTGGTTCTTTTATTATTTTATTTGGTTGGATTTTTGTGGCACATACGTGCACAGTATCATACAGAGACTAACAGATGGTTCTACCATATACACATACATAGGCCCCAGCTCCATGGAAGGGGTACGTGGGCTGTTTACTACTACGATTTACAAACGCTGTATAATACACATTACTACTATTATATAGAAAGGGTAACCAACAGGCCAGAGATCATGAGAGCCAGGGCATCCGTATTAGGCTTGATTCTATCTCTAGTATATACTTTATCACTTCATATAATTGAAATAAGCTGACACAGTCCTAAGCAATTACAATTTAAATATTTCTACCATTATTATATAGTTTCATTCTGCCACACACACCCTTCCATGATGCTGAAGCCCATGTACACATACACTGAATAAATTAACGTATAGCAACAAGAAACACAGTTAGCATGGGG
Source organism: Streblospio benedicti (assembly GCA_019095985.1). Lineage (NCBI taxonomy): Eukaryota > Metazoa > Annelida > Polychaeta > Spionida > Spionidae > Streblospio > Streblospio benedicti. The sequence goes on along the minus strand of CM032660.1, from coordinate 61,904,394 downwards.
AATGAAATCATCTAAATAGAACCATGGAATTAATAAAAAGATAATACAACAAACACGAAATTATAATATGGCCTTAGTAGATCTTGGTATGCAACAATGAAGACAGTGTTGTTTGGAAGACACTTCTCAGGTTTATGCTAGAAACATACAAATGTTGCCAAGTCAGATTAATTATGTTTATGTATTTATTTGAAGTTCAACTTGCATTAGAGTAGTAGCATATTGTTAGCGAGTGAACAATTATTGGCACATTGCAATGAACAAAAATCTTATTTCTACTTCATGTGTGGCGATGCCAGTTTTGCTGGAGCTTCTGGACAAAATGTTCATAGACATATCCAGCGGGACGGGCACAGAGTGATGGGTGCAAAATATTAATGTTCCTTTCTTTACATGTACACATTTAAAATTCATGAAATTCATTGGTTACAAACTCCCCCTTTCCGAAATTGCCGGATATCATACAAACAGAATTGCACCATGTGCGTATTCAGGACTATTTGGACGCACGGACACTCGCAGCCAAATCAAAATGTTTACCCCATGAAAATTACATTATTTTGAGTAAAAGAAAAAAGCTGTGCACTCTTCGCCTCCTGGCCCTGCCTTTGGATATACCATTGACACACATTTCAATTACCACACACATCAGTATCTAATAACGCCCCCATGAAGCCATTGTCACAATGCATCCTGTGGTACTTGTAATACTGGCACAATCACAGTCAATGTCAGCATAGAACTGTGTGGTCTCATTGAAGCCTAGCCAGGAAAAATCCTGGCCTAGACAGACTACCAGACAGCAGATGTGGCCAAATTGTTCCACCATGCCATCATGTTAGTAATATCGTTCACGACAATTCAAACTCCCATTGGAGATTAGGTTGATTATCTGTCAATTTATAGGATGGGCTTTGCATGAATGTCTTATCACATTGGAATTACAATGGTCTGGATTTTGATTACATGTATGTCCAAATTTGGTATGTGCTTTCTGCTGCAGCTTTAAGTTCTTCTGCCCTTTCTCTCCTTTTTTTAGCTTTCTCCTTGGCGTTTTCCACTAAATCCACAAGTTTTCCCTCTCTAGCAAGAATTCTCAGCATCTCCATGATGAAGGGCAAAAAAGTTGTGCCGTCTTCGAATGTTATCAATCTTATACTACTGAGTGGAAATAATCCAGTTACATGGGAGTTTAATATATACATAAATAGAGCTCCTGACTACAAACTTCATGATCTTTCATTAGTATTTCATTGTGATAGTAATGTTTTATTATCTAAATTTCAATTAAGTTAAAAAAAACCTGACAGAAAATCATTTATTGTTCACTCAGTATTTCATAATTATTAGGTGTTAGAATGTTTTTCACATAACAAAGGCATCTAAAAGTATCTATTTTATATGCAGAGACTGGTGCGCAGCTCTCTGGGTTATACCCTACACAAAAGTCATTAAACGTGATCAAAGCGCCAGCACACGGCACCTCCTGTCTCTTTCTCGTCATTCTCTTCGCCAGGTGAGCGGCAAATCAGCCACGCTGCAGCTGTGTGGCAGAAATCAGGCTATGGTTTTAACCCCATTTAAAAAGCATTGGAGCGGTCAACGTGAATTTGTTGTCTGCCAAACGCAAGCTTGTGTGCGGCACTATGGGTTTTGTAACTTATATGGCAATAAGAGTGACAGTTCGCGGCCCTGTTGGAAGGAGGGCCATGGCCCTGCAAAGCCCGATGCAGTGCGGCAAAATCCTGGTGACTAGCCCACCTGGACTGTAAGGGCCATCTTCCCGGGAGGTCGGTGACATTGCCACCCAACGCCCGTAAGTGTAGGGGTTTTATAATCGAAGATTAATCCAACATACACTGGACTTCGACGTTCAGGTGTACTGGCTGTGCGTTCTGAACAGAAGATGATCTCGTCGAGTCCTGCATGTTACCTTTGCCTTGTGTGGATACTTATTGATTGCTCATGTTGTTTGGTTATGTGCTTGAGTTTACAAGTGAATGCCTCACTATCGTTTAAGTGCAGAGTTCCACCCCCATGTAATCGGGGGAGGGGGGGGGGCAGATTATGTTAGATTTGAACCCAGCATGATCCCTTTTGATTTCTTTTTCCTCATAATCGTGCCTCTGGAAGTAAGAAAATTCTTGTCCTCTTGGTTTGGTTCTGATTAGCAACTTTCTGGCAAAGCTTACAGTCAGACCTGTTTTGCTGTTTAGCTCCTGTTTAACACGCATGTAAATCTACTTATGAGCACCCCCCTGCCCTTTTAATTAGAATATGACACATGTGAACGCTAAGATCGTGTCATATTATTTCTCCGCTTCTCTTCAATGTATATGTTGATGATTTATCTCTTATTCTTAATGCTCTTAATGTGCGATGTTTTATTAAGAATAAGTGTATATCAATCACTTAATGTACGCCGATGATACAGTAATTATTGCACCATCGATTAGTATATTACAGCATCTGGTTCTCGTGTGTGAGAAGTATGCAAGCTCATCCGAGATTGTATTCAATATAAAGAAAACTGTATATATGTGTATCAGGTGAAAAACTGTGTTTATGCCTAATGTACCTAATTATTGCCTGTCAAACTAGTTGACAATTATAAGTATTTGGGTGTCAATATGACTAGATTCTAAAGACGACTGTGATATCTCAGGGTAACAGTATTATTAGAAATTTTAAGTCATGTAGTCATGAAGTTAAGTTACAGCTCTTTAAAAGTTAATGTACTAGTTTTCATTGTTTTCATTAATGGTGTAAATTCAATGCAGAATCACTTTGATGCATTATAGAGTTGCATACAACAGAGTTTTTAAGATTCTCATGAATCTCATGAATCTTAAAGAACGTGTTAGTTTTTCATCTTTAGAGCACTGCACACCCAGTTCGTGTGTTATTTAAATAAAATTGTTATGCTCCAAACAATTAGCACACAATATTACTACTTTAAAAATTATTCCTTTCCCGGTGCCAAAGCGAAAACATAAAATTTCTACTAAGATCTAATGTAAATAAACATGTTCAAATCCCCGATTATCGCCACGCACGAACTGGGTGTGCATGCAGCAAATTGCACCATAGATCATATAATTTTAATGAATCATAATAATTGTGTTTATCATGCGACAATATAAGTAAGTAGCTTTATTTTGACACATCAAACACTATTGTGGCTTCTTTAATAGCAGTGTTACGATTGTTTAAACATTAAAATGCACGAACTGGGTGTGCAGTGCTCTATATGTTGAATATGACGTTCACCATTTTAATGTTTAACTAAGAAACAGCATAACAGGTTTCATAAAACGACTTGAAGCCTCAGAGAACAGTTTACTCAAAGAAATTGTCATGTCTCAATTTTATATCAAGAGTAGTTTATTTACATATTGGAGAACTGTGATTTTCTAATTTTAATGTTATGTTATTCTAGTGTTTTATGCTGTTAGTTATATTGTGATTTGTCTGTTTTGACTATTTTACATTTTTACATTTTTATACTATGATTACTAAGTATACATCTTATTATCGAAATAAACTGTATTAGTATAAGTATTAGTATTAGTATACCAACACATGGTGGGTGGGGATGACAATGCAGTATGCCTAGTTCATAAAGTCAATATCTTAATTTGTGTTCTTTATTCATAAAAAATTCTTAAGTCTAAACAGAAAATTATTCATATTTATTTACATATATAATCAAAATGTAATGAAAAAGTACCATAATCTCAATTCAAAACTACAGAACAAAAACAATTGGTTTGTCAAAATACAAAAGACAATGTGTGTACATAAACTCTGCTGCTCATCATGTGTTAGGGAGCTGTCATTATTTGTAAGGGGAGGGGGCGGTCAGAATGTGTGTGTGTGTAAAGAATTTCAGTGCAAGGACTTTGGGGGGGGGGGAGCACATTTGAATGCAAGAGAATGGGTTGGGGGGTGGGGCGTCAAATTTCAGTGCATCATGTTTAAAGCAAAAATTTCAAACGAGATGACTTTTTTTGTGCTCCGCACAGGCATCACATACATTAAATCTAAAACTTTCATATATGATGATGAAAAAAGTGTTATTAGGGTTGTTCCCAATGATGATGATACTGCTAAAGAAACAAGAATCAGTTCAAATGAAACTGATAATGTTAATAGTGATGATGACCATATCACTGTTCAATCTACCGTGTATTAATATTCAAGATCACGGCGAGTATTACGTAAAAAAACAAAATGCTGACATGATGTGCAACTGGTGAAATTCAAATGGTTGTACTGAAGAGACATTTGCATGTGAACATTAAAGTTGTGATAGAATTTATATTTTCAATGTCGCCTTTTATCAAATTCAATATTAAGTGCTATTAAGTGCTATATTTGCTCTGAAATGAAGGAGAAAGGAGGAGGGGGCTGATTTCAATGCACAAATTTTGAGGAGGCGGGGTAAATTTTTAGTGCACAGCTTCCAATTAATTGGGGATAGAATTTCAGTGTAAGCTAATGGCACAAATCCGACAGCCCTCATCCCCCTCATAAATAAAGACAGCTCCCTTACTGTGTTTCATTTCATTTGGAATTTTGATAGGAAGAATAATGCCTTTGCTAGTGTATAGTATTTGCTGGTGTATAGTTTACTTCCAACGTTTTCACGCATAAGTTGCCTCTTCAGTGAAACATTGAATATAACATTTTATCAAAATACGATCTTCAATCAAAATATGAAAAAAGGCATGTTTCGTAGGTTTGAAAATTTCATTAATAAGGATAGTGACCTAACATTTTATTGAATAGTTCAAAGTAAAAAGATTGATGTTCATCTATTCTAATTTTCAAAATTTTCCAAACGCTAGAAACGTTTGCGTGCGAATCCCTTTAAATCAAGTATAACGCTATTGGAAACAGTGAAGAGGCGTCATTCAGGTGAAACATTTCACGATGAAATGGATTTGCCTATGGGCGATAAATTGATTGACAAAAAAATCTATTTATGTCTTAATTTTGATATCTGAAATCTGTACTCCTGAATGCAGACCCTTAAATCCTTACGAATATGGCACATCTGTACTTGTTGGTGGGCCTACAATTTGACCAGCTGTAGTATCCAAAAGCAAACAACTTGGATATATGCATATTAATACATTTACAATGATTATAAGATCAATATAATGTGCGCAAACATATTATACATATTAAATAACAATGGCTTAAAAAAGAATTTCAAAATAAATATAAACACATTTACATTTTCGAATAAATCACATAAAGTATGCAAAAGCATTGCAATAAATACAAGGATTTTAATCCAAAAACATCAAGGTTAAACCTTGCTTGGCATTTTTTACACATCCATGCACATCTAACAATAAATAATTGTGCAGTTTATGGCATATTAATACAAAATAATGCTTAAGCAGATTTGACATACTCGTATTATAATCTTGATGTGCAATAATATCAGTTATTAGGTGATGTGCCTACGTCTCTTGTTGTTTTTAGTGCATTACGTAATTCAAGATTTTCTTCCTCAGTTTTCTTATCCTCTATTTTCCTTAACACTATTACAATTACTACCACAGCGATAACAAAAAAAAGTAAAGCAAAAAATGTTACAGTAATAATGCCATGATGTTTTATTTTTTCATACAGAAGGACTTTGCGAACAGGGAGACAAGGGCCTTGGTGAGGTCTCCGCCCACCGCCTCCAGCTCCTGCACGGCCTGAGCGCGGGAAAAGCCCGAGCTGGTTACTTGGCGCACAGCGGCCTCGGTTACGCCAGGGGGCAGTGGGGCCCTCTCGGCCGCCGCTGCAGCTCTTGCAAGACCACCCACATGCAGAGGGCTACCTGTGTTGTGGCTCAGGCCGCTTGCGAGACCACCTACATGCACAGGGCGATATGGGTTGTAGCTCTGGACTCTTGCGAGACCACCTCGATGCACAGGGCTACCTTGGCTGACGCTCATGGCTCTTGCACCATCACTGCCTACACGTTCAGGGCTAGCTCTGTAGCGCATGATTCTTGCAGCAGCACCCGCATACACAGGGTTGGTGGTCCCGACTCTTGCATCATCACTGCCTCTACTCCCTGGACTATCTATGTCGTAACTCAGAGCTCTTGCAGCACCACCTACACGCACAGGGCTAACTTGGTTGGCACTCACGGCTCTTGCATCATCACTGCCTCTACTCCAAGGACTATCTATGCTGTAACTCAGAGCTCTTGCAGCACCACCTACACGCACAGGGCTACCTTGGTTGCCGGTCACGGCTCTTGCATCATCACTGCCTCTACTCCCTGGACTATCTATGTCGTGGCTCAGAGCTCTTGCAGCACCACCTACATGCACAGGGCTAACTTGGTTGGCACTCACGGCTCTTGCATCATCACTGCCTCTACTCCCTGGACTATCTATGTCATAACTCAGAGCTCTTGCAGCACCACCTACACGCACAGGGCTACCTTGGTTGCCCGTCACGGCTCTTGCATCATCACTGCCTCTACTCCCTGGACTATCTATGTCATAACTCAGAGCTCTTGCAGCACCACCTACACGCACAGGGCTACCTTGGTTGGCACTCACGGCTCTTGCATCATCACTGCCTCTACTCCCTGGACTATCTATGTCATAACTCAGAGCTCTTGCAGCACCACCTACACGCACAGGGCTACCTTGGTTGGCAGTCGCGGTTCTTGCATCATCACTGCTTACACGCACAGGGCTACCTGTGTTGGCTATCGCACCGGGCTGCACACTCCTGTCTGCAGCTGATCGGGTGTCGCTGTTATCTTCGTCATCGTCCGGGTTGCGGTTGAGGCGCGCTTGCTCGGGAAGATCCCCTTCAGACAGGAACTGGGTCTCACTGCCAGTGGTGCCAATCAGCAGCTTGCCGCTTCGTAGGTCAAGAACACACTGAAACCACACAAACACAGGCTGCATTTTTTACTAGTAGAGAATTACTTATCTGGGAGACAGAGACGCAAAGCTAACAGAAGAAATATAACATTTACATACATTGTAAAGGAACTTTGTTTTTAGATTGTTATAGAGAGTTTTGCTATCCTCTGCACTGACCTGGTGGCGTTTGAGCATGTCGAGGCCAAGTAGCATGTCCATGGGCTGCTCTTCTAGGATCGCGAATGATGTCTCCAGGAAATCCTTGCCAATTTGGATCGGACACTTGTGGACACGCCCTATCATTTTCTGGGTGCCTACACCTTTGGCAATGCCTGCCCAGCGTGTGTCGACGCGTCGCATGATGTTGCAGCGTTCAGCGCACCGCTGGCTCATAATGGTCATCTGGGCTCCTGTATCCACAAAGGCCTTCACCGGGTGCTCGTTGACCATGCAGTCAATATAGAGCATAATGACTTGTCCAAAACTCTCGGGAGCAAATTCCATTGCGGCTTCCATGTTTGCATCGACATTCTTCAATCTAATTTCTTCTTGAATTCGAGCTTGCACGTATGGGTCAAATGGATCAGCATTAATTAGCTGAATTCTTAGACGTTCTCTATCAGCCCTTTCCCCCTCTTGTTCTCTCAAAACTTTTGAGAACCATTCTAGATTACCACTAAGCAATGACTCTGCTAGTGGAGGATTTCTTTCTTTAAGAATAGATAGATCATGAGGACTGTTAAGCAGCATGTCCCTCAATGCTGCGGGGTTGTCGGAAATGTTCTCTCTTCCCCATCTAGGATAATCTGAGTAGTCTTCACCTGCACCAGGCATCTGGATATCACCAAAGTCAAAGCCAGTCATGCCTTGATTTCCACCGCTTGGTTGTTCATGTCTTGCAGATCCCATTGCCTGGTGATCTAAAGCGCCACGAACGCTCTGTAATAGCAGAACGTCGCCGGTCTTAATCCCGTAATCTTTCATTTGTTTCTTGTTATCGTCAAGTATTTGTCCATTCCAAAACAGATTGAGTTCATATCCTTCTGGGATATTGCTCTCTGCTTCACAAAGAACTTTGAAGTTTTGTAGTTCCATGTCATCTGCTACTTCAAGGGTAAATATGTCATCTGTGAACGTAGAACTGACAGTCACTTGCATGTTTGCTTTAAACTCAGAGAGGAGTTTCTTGTAAAAGGCAAACGTGTATGAACTTGATGTGATCAAAATGGCGGCAAATTTCTTGATGAGTAAGTTACCATGTGACTTTTAGTACTGTACTTTACGTAAGTATTCATTGGACGCGGCACCAATGTGATTGGATTTGACGTCACCAAGAGGCACGACAAGTTAGATCGATATTTGTGGTGTATTTGTTCTCCAATCAATAAAAGACGTTTGGCGGTACGCCGATGGAAGAAGCTAGTCTGCCTCACTAGATCTATTTAAACCATTCTTTTTACATGCCTGCAAGTCAAGTCAAGTCAAGTAATATTTATTTAAAAGTCGTTACATTATAACAAATAACATAAGCTCAACAGAGCTATTAAAACCGACAATACAGACATATACAATTACACATTATACACTAAAATAAATTTATATACCTACCACCACCACCACCAAATTGGACGCACCATCGCATAGCGAAAAATGGACCCTACTAGCGATTTCAGTTACATTTGCGTTTTCTCAATATTTAGCGTTGTATAGAATTTTTTTAAAATCACATCCAATGAATGATGGTGTAGTGGATTCTGTTTGAATGTTTTTTTATTTAATTGCAGGAACAATAATCAAATGCTTGACTTTTTACTACCGCTTTAAGCAATATCTGTGATATTTTCTTTACTTTTTAACTCTCCTTTTATTTTTATGTTCTGTCTTCCGATGAAATATTGAATAAATATATAAATAAACAAATAAATAAAATAAATAAATGGGGTAATATTTATAAAGGCGGCAGCAGTACTGCTTGCGGTACTTCGTTTGATGAACCGCTTCGGGTAGCGATTCTGGGGTGAGCCATATTTATATTCTTTGGCCCCGTATCAAAATGAATGCATGGTTTAAAACGGTAGGGGCAAGCTAGCGGCTGCCACTACCTATGAAGTATGGATAATGGCCTTGAGACTGGTGCACAGCTCTCTGGGTTATACCCTACACAAAAGTCATTAAACGTGATCAAAGCGCCAGCACACGGCACCTCCTGTCTCTTTCTCGTCATTCTCTTTGCCAGGTGAGCGGCAAATCAGCCACGCTGCAGCTGTGTGGCAGAAATCAGGCTATGGGTTTAACCCCATTTAAAAAGCATTGTAGTTGTCAACGTGAATTTGTTGTCTGCCAAACGCAAGCTTGGGTGCGACACTATGGGTTTTGTAACTTATATGGCAATAAGAGTGACAGTTCGCGGCCCTGTTGGAAGGAGGGCCATGGCCCTGCAAAGACGGATGCAGTGCGGCAAAATCCTGGTGACTAGCCCACCTGGACTGTAAGGGCTACATTCCTGGGAGGTCGGTGACATTGCCACCCAACGCCCGTAAGTGTAGGGGTTTTATAGTACAAAATTAATCTAACATACACTGGACTTCGACGTCCAGGTGTGCTCGCTGTGCGTTCTGAAAAGAAGATGATCTCGTCGACGTCCTGCATGCTACCTTTGCCTTGTGTGGATACTTATTGATTGCTCACGTTGTTTGGTTATGTGTTGAGTTTCCAAGCTTCACTATCGCATAGGTGCATAGTTCCACCCCCCTGTAATCGGGGGGGGGGGGGATTATGATCATTTTGAACCCAGCATGATCCCTTCTGATTTCTTTTTCCTTAACACAGTGACAATTTTGCTATGGTAATCCTCATAATCGTGTCTCTGGAAGTAAGAAAATTCTTGTCCTCTTGGTTTGGCTCTGATTAGCAACTTTCTGGCAAAGCTGACAGTCAGACCTGTTTTGCTCGATCTTGCATGAGTTTAGCTCCTGTTTAACATGCATGTAAATCTACTTATGAGCACCCCCCTGCCCTTTTAATTAGAATATGACACGTGTGAACGCTAAGATCGTGTCATATCATTTCTCCGCATCTCTTCAATGTATATGTTGATGATTTATCTCTTGTTCTCAACGATCTTAATGTACGATGTTTTATTAAGAATATTGTACTATATCAATCACTTAATATACGCCGATGATAAAGTAATTATCGCACCATCGATTAGTATATTACAGCATGTAAAGAAAACTGTATATATGTGTATCAGGTCAAAAACTGTGTTCATGCCTAATGTACCTAATTATTGCTCCTTGGTCAGCCATTCAAACTAGTTGACAATTCTAAGTATTTGGGTGTCAATATGACTAGATTCTAAAGACGACTGTGATATCTCAGGGGAACAGTATTATTAGAAATTTTAAGTCATGTAGTCATGAAGTTAAGTTACAGCTCTTTAAACGTGTATGTACTAGTTTTTATTGTTTTCATTAATGGTGTAAATTCAATGCAGAATCACTTCGTCGCATTATAGAGTTGCATACAACAGAGTTTTTAAGATTCTCAATCTCATGAATCTTAAAGAACGTGTTAGTTTTTCATCTATAGAGCACTGCACACCCAGTTCGTGTGTTATTTAAATAAAAATGTTATGCTCCAAACAATTAGCACACAATATTACTACTTTAAAAATTATTGCTTTCCCGGTGCCAAAGTGAAAAAATAAAATTTCTACTTACTAAGATCTAATGTAAATAAACATGTTCAAATCCCCGATTATCGCCATGCACGAACTGGGTGTGCATGCAACAAATTGCACCATAGATCATATAATTTTAATTAATCATAATAATTGTGTTTATCATGTGACAATATAAGTAAGTAGCTTTATTTTGACACATCAAACACTATTGTGGCTTCATTAATAGCTGTTACGATTGTTTAAACATTAAAATGCACGAAGTGGGTGTGCAGCGCTCAATATGTTGAATATGACGTTCACCATTTTAATGTTTTACTGAGAAACAGCATAACAGGTTTCATAAAAAGACTTGAAGCCTCAGAGAACAGTTTACTCAAAGAAATTGTCATGTCTCAATTTTATATCAAGAGTACTTTATTTACATATTGGAGAACTGTGATTTTCTAATTTTAATGTTATGTTATTCTAGTGTTATATCCTGTTAGTTAGATTGTGATTTGTCTGTTTTGACTATTTCACATTTTTACATTTTTATACTATGATTACTAAGCATACATCTTGTATATTATCGAAATAAACTGTATTAGTATTAGTATACCAACACATGGTGGGTGGGGATGACAATGCAGTATGCCTAGTTCATAAAACTCGCCAATATCTTAAATTGTGTTCTTTATTCATAAAAAATTCTTAAGTCTAAACAGAAAATTATTCATATTTATTTACATAATATAATCAAAATGTAATGAAAAAGTACCATAATCTCAATTCAAAACTACAGAACAAAAACAATTGGTTTGTGAAAATACAAAAGACAATGTGTGTACATAAACTCTGCAGCTCATATTGTGTTAGGGAGCGGTCATTATTTGTGAGGAGTAGGGGGCGGTCAGAATGGGTGTGTGTGTAAAGAATTTCAGTGCAAGGACTTTGAGGGGGGGGGGGCACATTTGAATGCAAGGGGATGGGGGGGGGGGAGGCATCAAATTTCAGTGCATCATGTTTAAAGCAAAAAATTCAAACGAGACGAATTTTTGTTGTGCTCCGCACAGGCATCACATACATTAAATCTAAAACTTTCATATATGATAATGAAAAAAGTGTTATTAGGGTTGTTCCCAATGATGATGATACTGAAAAAGAAACAATAATCAGTTCAAATGAAACTGATAATGTTATTAGTCATGATGACCATATCACTGTTCAATCTACAGTGTATTAATATTCAAGATCAGGACGAGTATTACGTAAAAAACAAAATGCTGACATGATGTGCAACTGGTGAAATTCAAATGGTTGTACTGAAGAGACATTTGTATGTGAACATTTAAGTTGTGATAGAATTTATATTTTCAATATCGCCTTTTATCAAATTCAATATTAAGTGCTAGGTTTGCTCTGAAATGAAGGAGAAAGGAGGAGGGGGCTGATTTCAATGCAAAAATTGTGAGGAGGCGGGGTAAATTTTGAGTGCACAACTTCCAATTAAGTGGGGGTAGAATTTCAGTGTAAGCTAATGACACAAATCCGACAGCTCTCATCCCCCTCATAAATAAAGACAGCTCCCTTACTGTGTTTGAAGACTTCATTTGGAATTTTGATAGGAAGAATAATACCTTTGCTGGTGTATAGTTTACTTCCAACGTTTTCACGCATAAGTTGCCTCTTCAGTGAAACATTAAATATAACATTTTATCAAAATACGATCTTCAATCAAAATATGAAAAAAGGCATATTTCGTAGGTTTAAAAATTTCATTAATAAGGATAGTGACCTAACATTTTATTGAATAGTTCAAAGTAAAAAGATTGATGTTCATCTATACTAATTTTCAAAAATTTCGCTATGAAATGGATTTGCCTATGGGCGATAAATTGATTGACAAAAAAATCTATTTATGTCTTAATTTTGATATCTGAAATCTGTACTACTGAATGCAGACCCTTAAATCCTTACGAATATGGCACATCTGTACTTGTTGGCGGGCCTGCAATTTGACCAGCTGTGGTATCCAAAAGCAAACAACTTGGATATGCATATCAATACATTTACAATGATTATAAGATCAATATAATGTTCACAAACATATTGTACATATTAAATAACAATGGCTTAAAAAAGAATTTCAAAATAAATATAAACACATTTACATTTTCGAATAAATCACATAAAGTATGCAAAAGCATTGCAATAAATACAAGGATTTTAATCCAAAAACATCAAGTTTAAACCTTGCTTGGCATTTTTTACACATCCATGCACATCTAACAATTAATAATTGTGCAGTTTATGACATATCAATACAAAATAATGCTTAAGCAGATTTGACATACTCGTATTATAATCTTGATGTGCAATAATATCAGTTATTAGGTGGTGTGTCTACGTCTCTTGTTGTTTTTGGTGCATTACGTAATTCAAGATTTTCTTCCTCAGTTTTCTTATCCTCTATTTTCCTTAACACTATTACAATTACTACCACAGCTGTAACAAAAAAAAGTAAAGCAAAAATTGTTCCAGTTAAAATGGCTGCTTTGTTTTCTTCAACAATTTTTTCAGGAGCTGCTTTACAAAAATTACCCTGCCAGCCGTTTTTACATCCATTCATGCAAACTCCATTGCTTTTATTACATATTTGGTATTGACAATTTACGGGACAATATTCTCCACAATTTTTGCCATAAAAGCCACTTACGCAAGACTTACAATCACCTGTTATATCACATTCTCTATCTTCACATTCAAGAGGACAATTTTGTTTGCAAAGAGGACCATATTTCCCAATAATGCAGATGTAACATTCTGGACCTTCACTTTTTCCTGTACAAGATGTGCAACCTTCAGGACAGTCTACACAGACGCTGTCAGTGTAGTACATGCCTTCTTCACAACCAATGTAATCACTTACATTACAATACGGGTGACCTTTAAATCCCTGAGCACAGCCTTCAGTACCACATAGACCTGTCTTCCTGTTACAACTATCATGTCTACAATGGCCAATACATTGTTTATCACATTTCAAGCCATAGTATTTATCATCACAAGTATGACAATCACCTCTATAGTCACATTGAGGTTCTTTGCAATGGATTGGGCAAGTGTCATTACATTGGTCACCATAATAGCCATCAATACAACTAAAGCAGTATCCTAATTCATCGTGACAACCATGATAACAGTTATCAGGGCAGTCTTCATCACAGTTGTCTCCCCACTTCAAATAACATTTAGGTGTGTATGTCAGTGAACAATCATCACCCATATGACCTAGTTTACATTTTTCGCAACTAACAATACCTTCACTTACTTCACACAAGCGTTGGTAGCAGTCATACGGGCAGATATCATTACATGTACTCCCATAATAGCCCAACTCGCAGATCGTACAGTTACCCTCTTCCTGTGTGCACTCATCTTCATAACAAGTCGTAGGACAAGTTTCATTACAGAACTTATTAAAGAAACCCACTTGACAACCTGATGGGCATATCGCTGTAGTTTGATCACAAGCAAAACCAGAACATTTTCCACATAATTGTTTACAATCATCACCAAAATACCCAGGCTTACAACCAAGTGAGGCACAGGAGCCTGACGTAAAGTCACAACGGATGCAATGTTGTGGGCAAAGACTTTGGCAAAATTCACCAAGATATCCATCCTCACATCCTTCACAGATGCCACTTTCAGCCTTACAAAGATCATTTTTACATCGGTCGGGGCATTCCTCATTACATCGAGGGGAAAAATATTTGTCATTACAACCTTTGTTACATCTGCCGTAGACATCACATGTCTTGCCTACACACTGATCATTGCAATCAAATTTACACTCAGGGCCGTATGTGGTACCACCATCACACTGTACACACTTGCCTACAAATTTGTCACAAGTCCCATCATCACACGGTTCATTGCATTTCTTATCACATTTTTTACCATAAAACCCAACTTTACAATCGTCTGAAAAACACACACCAGTTAATTGATCACATCTTCCATCACCCCCACAATTTTCATTACAATCCTTGGTACAATCTTTTTCCATCTTTCCGATTCCACATAAATGGCACTTCCCATTGTGATCGCAGTTACGCGCACAATGATCCGGACAGGTGCTATTACATCCGTCACCATACCAACCATCCTTACATTTAGGACAGGCACCTGATGTCATATTGCAGGTGGAATGGCAGAAAGCAGGGCAGCTTTTTTCACATTGGTCTCCCCATCTACCTACAAATTAATGAACATGTCTGTTAAAATGTTAATCTACTGTAAAACTAGAAATGTTTGCGCACTATTTAATTTGCAAATTTCGTGGGTAGGTGCAAAAACGCAAACTTAAGTAGTCAGCAAACATTAAAAGCCTATGTAAGGTAGATCCAGGATGGACCAAAATCGAATAATTAAATAGTCATAAAATAATTTATAGATGAAAATCGCAAAATTTAATAGCCACGAAATATTGTAGTTTTACAGTATATGCTTTTTTTGTCAAACAACAAAAAATAAATGTTCTTATTGACAGATTTATACTAATGCCTAGGTCACATCAGGCCTCACGGCTAGTCTACTGCCAGTCTACTGCCAAAAACTTATATAGATTGTTAAGATCAGTGAGTGTCAAGTGCGGCAAACGCAGCTTTTTTAAGGCAGTACAGTGGCCGCAGAAGAAGTTTGACATGCCAACTTACACCACATCAAATTCAGCATTGGTCTTGTGCTGGTAGGTAGGCAGCACGGAGACCTTACGCCTACTGCCCTATATATACAAAGGATTTAATTGCACGTTGTTGGGATAGATACAGTACTGACACAGTTCTTTCCAAGTACATAGACAGTACATGAGCCTACGAATGCCATACTTTAAGCTAGGGGCATAACCGGCCTTATGAACATTTAAGCCGCATGGCTTTTTCAGATCTGTGGTGTCTACGGCGTTTTCGGCATACAGTCACAAGCTTAAAGTAAAGGGCACATGTAAATCAAAGGCAGGACTGGTTATGAGTAGGTGGTCGTGAGTGCAACATGGGTCGACCGTGTGTTGTACTCAAGTAAAACTTGTGTTGTACACGCTGTGTGATTGCTAAAAAACGGCATTCGTACGTTCATGTACTGTGTACTGGGGAAGCACAGCGCCAGTGCGTTATTCAATTGTCTTTGCACAGTATGGCAAACGGATATTTTTTTCATCAGTAGGATACATATGAAATCAGAGTGTAATAACGTGAAGATTATTATACATGATCTAGGATAATTCATGTTACAAACTCACCAGGTTTTGTCTATATATTGGACACTTTGCGTAAGGTCTCCCTACTGTCTACTTAGAAGTTTGGCATGTCAAACTTTTTCTGCAGTCACCGTACTGCCTGCAAAAAAGCTACGCTTGTCGCGTTTTTCCGCAGTAGACTGGCAATAGACTAGCCGTACGGCCTGTTGTGCCCTAGGCATTATGAATCACACAGTACTCACGTTGTACATGAGTACAATGAACGTTCGATGCATTTTGCACTCACGGCAGCAGCAATTAACCAAACTAAACTAAACAATGAAATGGTTCCCACTGTCACAGCACTTGTAACACACCGAGCCAGTGCTGCCTTCGATTTGTATGTGCCCAACTTTACGATTGTTACTACATGTGGAAAACGCCATGGATACCGCAAACCTGAAAAAGCTGTGCGGCTAAAAATGTCCGCAAGTCCGGTTGTGCCTCTCGCTTAAAGGGGCAATGCTAGTGGTTGAACTGTTTTTTGAGTGTTAGAAGTTCAGATTAGAAAATTCACGGTTTCTACTTATGATATTATGTAAAGAAAAATATGTGATAACTATTATTGACCAATGATTTAAGTAGAAGTAAAAGAAAGAATTTGCCTCGCATTGCATAAAATTTTCATAACTTCCCAATTAATTATCCAGGTGAACCTGTTTACAGGTGTCATGGTGGTTTTTTGAAAAAGTAGAACTTTCTAAATATTTGCTCCTTTTTTGTTAGAAATCAGAATCCTACTATTACACAGCAGAAACATGGAAATGACCGATAAAAAGCAAAAATCCAAATTATTCCAGAATTGTATGTACAATATTTACACTATACCAATGGACAACGTACAACGTACAAGAAACAGACATTTTTTATGACATCCGTCTTATTTCTTTGTATTTCGACGTGTTTAGCAACGTCTGTTTCTTGTACGTAATAATACAGTGGTATAGTGGAAATATTGTATATAAATCACAGATGACTAATCTTCACAATATTATCTCCAGAATTGGATATGTGTGCAAATCTACTTTTATTGATCTGAAACAACTTGTTGGACAGCAAAAGCTAGTGTACAGGAATGACCACATGGCTACACCATGTAATCCTCCCACATAATTGTCTCTCATTTTGAATCAAATCATATGATTTTTTACATTTACATATTTACATTCCATTTTTAGCATTTTTTGGGTCAAGGAATTGAAATTTGATGTTATTTTATAAATTTGACTGACTTTTGACTTTCAAATGCAAAATGGCCGAGATTTTGCAAATTATTATTGGGATGCTATATAATATTTAATCTATACAACTGGATTATATACCATGAAAACAGACGTTTCATATGGCATCAGCCATATTTCTTCCTTGTTGTGACGTACGAAGTAATGTACTGTATAATGACTTAACCTCAAGATGGGCGGGGTTACTTGAGTGCTGCTTGGTCAGTCTGGGTCTCACCCTGTAGAGAGTTCTACTCTAAGTCCCCCTTTTCTGTTTTCATAGTACACAATCCAGTTGTATAGATTAAATATTACATAGTATATATTAACCAGGATGTCTAATATTCACATTATTATTATTATTGGGATGGTTTGAATTACAGTTTTGTACAGTACATCATTTGCCAGATGATCAGATGAGACCTTTTTGTTGGATCACTTTTCACAGTCAATGGCAAGTTTAATTTACTCATGCCCGTCACTTGACTTAAAGATTGAAAAAAAAACCCATTAATCTAAGCTCAAAGATGAAACAAGAATGGCTCCAACTGCTGTAAAATGAAAAAGCAACATTAGTCATTACAGTATTCCTGTGCATTAAAGCCCATGGGCTTATAACCGAAAAACAGCACTTTTTGGACCTTTTGAAAATGAAAAAAGTTTCCACTTTAATACAAGCTTGCGTGCGGATATTTGAACACTACGCCCACCCCCATTTTGGTGATGAATAACTATTGTATTTTGACTATATAGAACCACCAAGTTTCTTAACCATGGGTTCTTACGTGTTACTGTACGGTACGAGTCTACCTACGGGGCAATGATGAGTGTACTGACTTTTGACAACGTGCACGATGTTTTCCTTTAATCATCAATGGTAATTGTTAGTTTCATATTTTTTTTCAGAAATGCTGTCATCGTATTCATCATTGACACAAGAATTTTCATAGCTTGCTAACATTGTACAAACCTAATTTAAAAAATATTGGAACTACGGAAGCTCACCATTACCAATCATATTCACACACTAGAGATATATCAAAAGCATTTCACAGTTAAGGTAGTTAAGGTCGAGTCCGCTTTGATTTCTTATGGATTATAATGAGGTTGCGTTGTGTAAAGCTCCTACAGAATGACGTATCATCTGCAACAAGAATGCTGCTGATAAGATTTGTTTTGAAAAAATATATTATTTATTAATTCTCACTTTGGGTGTATTCTAGCTTCAGATTAACACAAATAAATATCTTCAAACATTGATTCAAGCTCCTGTCGAATGTTTATATTGATGTTCATTCTGAATCATTGATGGAAAATAGTGTCGGAGCTTCTAATATCGCCCAAATCATGTTCATGGTATCTGTATGCATACGAATACACGATTTATTTAGGTGTATTATGTTGTTTTCATGTGTCTTTGGTCACTTGAGAGGGTCCAGGGTGCATGTAACTATCAATTTTTTGCAGGGAAAATGATTTTTATTCCCACTTAATGGCCCATGGGCTTATATTTGAACACAAAGCCCATCTTTGATGTAAGGCCGATGGGCTTTAATGCATGGGAAGATGGTAAGAAGGAATGCTAACAATATAACCAAAGTTAAAGTAACTGTAAAACAGACTTTTAAGTGCCAGTGTTAAAGATTCAGGAAGTCCTTGAATCGAGACCAACTGAAGAATGCCTTTCACTGTACATATTACTGATGGGTTGACGTGTGAAACAGCAAAGTGTAGAGTTTGGGTATTAGATCTGTCGAAGTGCTCAACCCCAATCCTGTTTCCGAAAGCCTAAGGGATCACATAAGCCTTATCAGACCTGCCAACCTCTACCGAGGAAATTTCAGTATCCCAGGGCCAAATTTTCACTGGCATTTTTTCTGTGGTCTGCCCGGTGGGACTGAATGAAGAAGACCTATGATTGTCTCCTTTTGAAAGCTTTCGGCACTCAGCCATCTACCTGCCCACGTTGATAATGTCTAATTCATTAACACCAATCGTTAAGAATTTGTTTTCACTTTTGCTCACATTTTCACACGTTTGTGTCTTTCAAATGACATAAACATCTTTCTACTTATTATCAAAAAGCAGTATAGTTTACCTGCATCAGTTCTTTATTATGGAAAAACACAGACACAGACCCGATTCATAAAAACTAAAACAATTGTTGAACATCTCTAAAGGAGTGTTCGTTATTTGCGTCGGGGGGGTCGGAATATAATGGGGGGCCAAAAAGTTTTGACTATATAATGGGGGTGAAAAAAAGTTTCAGGACACACTTAGAGGGGGGGGTGAAAAAAGTTTGAGGTTGATTTCATCTAAATATTACGCGCTATTTGATGCAAATTTGATGTCAGCCATATTTAACAGTGCTTTATATAATTCTTTTTATTAAATAAATTAACACAGTGAAAAATATCAAAGTTAACAAATCAATCAAGTTTATGAAAATGAATACTTTTGTTGCATTCAGAGGTTTAAAATACTGTGACATGTGATAAAGGCTAATGTGCTAAAAAATGGGATATCACAAATGGCGTAGTCAGAAGCAAGCCATTTGTGTTATATTTTTACAAATAATTGATTATCATCATTACGATGAGTTATCAAACACGAATTCACACATCGGATATTATATAAATTGATTTTGTACCCGGTAACCATCTACCGAAGGACAAATCTACCAGCAACGTTTATGACTCTATATCGGATATCACTTTTGTATCATCACAGAGACTTTTGGTTGATTTTCCATCACAACAATAAGAGTGACGCAAACATAATGGTAACACAAATGAAACAGATGCCCATTTGACGGTTTCTGCTGAAAAAAATATCACAAAATGCAGTAGAAACTACTGCTTTCCCCTCTTGTTATAATGAACACAGTCACATGTGGGGACAACTTAATTTACTTGTTCTGTGTGCATTATTACAGATGTATGTTCAACAGGTTCCATATTTGGAAACTAATGGACAACTGACAAACCGCCGACTTGTAATCCACTTTCAAACAGCTCTGTGTATTTAAATATCCCATGATTTACAGCCTATTGCTGTTAACAATTTAAGGATATTGCTATGCAGGATAGCCGGATAAGTCAAATCATGAATAGAAACTATCAAATAAACAATTATGATATTTATCAAATTTTTCAAATATTCTATAGAATGCTTTCATATCATAATAAGAGTAATTTAAGGGAGATAATTTTTGCAATTTTGGGGTTGCTCAACTAATTACATGTATCATGATGTAACTCATGCACAACTCCATAAATAGTCAAAATTATGATTTGAACCCAATGTTTGACATTGTATCGTTATAGAACAATTGATTTGTAGGGAATTTTGCTGTCAATAATTGTAAAAAATGACGAGTTTCGACGGAATCAGGTGGTGCAATTCTTGTGGCAATGATTGCACATCATGTAAACTTGGCATAGTTTAGCACAAAATCACTATTTTGACGATTTATACAAAATCAAAGGCATTAATTTACTTTTATTATTTTTACATATTCAATGTTAACATAATACCAGTATGTGAATTTAGATAAAAATTACCTACCAGGTAAGCAACTGGCGCATTTTTCCGTATCACATTCATTACTGCAAAACTCAAGGCAGCAGGATTGACATTTATAACACTCTCCATTATTGTTACAACCATATTCACAACTGCTGCTACATTCATTATTGCAATAGTCACCATATTTTTTCAGATCCTTAAAAGTAAAATATATACATTACTAAGATTAATTATTTGGTTGTAGGTGGTTCTTTTCATCTTGTGGCTACCGTCTTTTCCACCAATTCACACATCAAAATCCGAAAAGTCTCAAATGCCAGACTAAATCAAATTTTATTTTATTCTCTAATATTTTTGGGTTCTAAGCACACCTCTTCAGGAGAAAAATATATATAAATATGTAGCAAACACTATTTAACAGTTTAGGATATATATGAAGTTATAAATGAAAAAAAAAAAATGGAATCATTTATATCTTCATATAACATATTCTGAACTGTTAAATAGTGTTTGCTACATATATTTTTCTCCTGCAGAGGTGTTGTTAGAACACGAAAATATTAGAGAATAAAATAAAATTTGATTTAGTCTGGCATTTGAGTCTTTTAGGATTTTGATGTGTGAATTGGTGGAAAAGATTCTAGCCACAAGATGAAAATTTATACATACACATAACATATTACCGGGGTGTGAAATTTGTGAAAATTTGTGAACAAACATCAGAGACAGTAATTATGAAAAGTAGCTGGCCTTTTAGAAAAAAAGTCTGGCCCTTAACTATGTTCCTACAGAGAGCTCTAAAAAAAGTAGTCTACGCAATGACTTGTGAACTTTTGAAATCAGCTGGCATCTGCTAAAATCATCCAGCACCTGATTAACTTTATTTTGTACCCTGATATTAGAAAAAAAACGGCTCTAATATTTTCTAAAAATGTCATTAACTTTGTTTGTAGTAAACCTAAAGGAAAACCTAGGAAATTTGGTAGGAGTTCGATTGGAGAAGACTTGAAGGCATGGAACTTAAAGATCAAGATGACAAAAGGGAGACATGTGGAGAGAAAAATTACAAGGAGCCATGAGCCAGTTCAACACCCTTCAAGGGTAAAATAACAAAACGAGTGATGATGATTTTTTACTGCATTATTAGAAATGTCATTTTTATTTATGAATACTTGAGGAAAATATGATCACAGGCCCCTTTCCTTCGCAAATTATTGATATTTCATAGAGAAATGATAGCTCATCCAAAAACAAATATTCATTTCGTATTGAATCAACAATTCCTATATTTTTGCTACTTTAATTTAAAAAAGAAGAAAAAGTTATCAAATTCAACTTTCAAAAAAAGGTGGTATAGTGATGTTACTGGAACCTCTGTGGACTTGAGGTATGTGGTTGAACATAGATGAAAATTATATGGGTGCATGCAAAAGAGATTCCTCTACATGTTGGTATGTGTTTCATATTTAAGAGTGCAACGACGCACGTGCACCCCAGTCTGTGCCATCTATCAATTTTTAGTAAAAAAAACCCTGATGTGTCTACCTCACCTTTGGTTAGGTTTGCACAAGCAGTGATGAAATGAATGTCTCGCACAATTAATGATTTTTTTCAGTGTATTGTAAATTTCTACATGATGCGCAAAAATATATGTTGCTGTTTATTTCAGCACATAATATGTGCTAAACTAAAAGTTCCTGCCTGATTTATAAATATATAATATATAAATATATAAAACTCCTGTAACGTCAAGCACCAGAGCTATGAGTTCTCACATTTTGTGTGTTTTAAGGAAAATCAGATAATCTGCAGCTACATGCTAATCTATACTGTCAACATAAAAGCGTGCATAAATGCCTACATTTTAACAGTTGTTTCCTGATTAGGCATGCAATGACGTATTCGCTATGAGTGTCACTTTAAGCGTTGGTCAGAACTCACCCCAAGGACACACGTTCTTTGCAAAATCATAAAAGTTTATGATGCCTAAATCTCCGTAGGTGATTTGTCAGCTTGTAAAGCACACATACCGCTCACACTCCAATTAGTGTTTATCAATGGGCTACGATGACAATATAAATGCATACAAATGAATAGTACAGTCCAAAAATGAACAAGCGTAGTAAAATATTTGATAATGCCGAACAAAATATTTGTTTCCGCTAACCATGGATTTGAAAGGAGGGTAGGAAGGAAGGGATTCTTTTTTGACTTACTGCAAAGTTTTAATGGTCTAAAAATTTAGGTAGGGTGGCTTTTGCTCTTTTTTTTTACCGATGAATTATCTAGGGCAGGAGAAATTTGTGAATATTTTATTGGACGTAGAATCTATAGGTAAATAAAAATATAGTCCTGATCCCAGTATGGCTCTCATGACTTTACAATTTACACCAGGTCTGTACCTATTTAACCGGGAATCGAACCCAGAACCCACGATCTTCTGGTCACGAATCCAACTCCCTAACCATTCGGCCACGGAAGCACACTAAAGGTAAGATAACAAAAGTTGTTCGTAAGGAAGCTTGCATTATTCAACGAATAATAAATACATATTTCAACATGATGTACCCCACCTATATCTCTGTAATTAGTGAACATCCCTTTATTACCTGAAGATATTTTGATTTACATCTTCAAGTAGGGACTAAGTAATTGATAAAGAAATATGAAAAAAGACTGATACCAAAAGGACAGAGCAAGTGATCAAGTTATGGGCATTGCTCTCGTTATGGGCACATCCTTTGTAGGGTTATGTTATATCTCCACGGGAACGCACATATTTGACACTAAATTAAGATGTAGGCCGTAATATTAAACTGGAGTATGAATATACTGTATTTCCATGTTTTGTACACCACCTTTTCATACCGTGATATAGTGGAAATTGACGCATTTCACATTTTACTTGTTTACGTTATGTTACGTCACTCAACCGAGTGTTCGTTTAAAAATTCAGCTCACTGCAGGTGTTATTTCTGGCTTTTTTTTCGAATGCTGCATTATGAAAAGCAATCCCTATACTAGCAAAAGTAAGTGGACTATTTATCATGAACCATATATGTGCATGAAGCTAAGAAAGCATAGATTTTAGTTTTTACCACCATATGTTGATAATGTATATAAATAATATTTTATGGCTCATGATACAATTCATACAAGTTACCTGCATGTAATGTAACAAAATAATAGTTAGATTTTCAGTGGTATAAGTTTTGACAGCTACTAAACCCAATTTTTCCCAACACATTGGTACATATTTTCATAATGTTAACAAATTTGACAGTAACAAGAGCTAATAATATTGCCTTTTAAAGATTTAAAAAAATGTTTATTTCAGATTGTGCACTTACTCATCTGCCGTGATATCAAATTTTAACCTGTATGTACAACCTTGCTTTTATCTATGTTTTCATCATCAATAGCATGTTTTCTATTTAAAAAAACTCAACTGTATGAATAAATTAGGAGTCTATCATGGCACGTGTAAAAGATATTAATGAATTATGCCGGATTTGTGCTGAATCATTTCAATCAAAATACAAATCAATGAAAAAAAATTTCATATTGTGATTTTGAAAACCAATTAAAATTATGTTTCAAATAATTATTACTCCAAATGATCCAAACTATTTTTGTAATTCTTGCTACGCTTTTATGACCAATTGTCTATTGAAACAATCTTGTATTAGTAATCTTATTAAATGGTGGATTTGTGGAAAATCATGTCGCATCAAGTAGCAGCCAAATGGGTTCTTAACTTAATTATGATTGATTAATCGATTAAAACTAATCTCGCACCAACTCTGATACAGACTCACCTACCAACCTGAGTCTGTTAGTTTGGTGCCGTGACCAGGGCTTGTCATTTCATTGTAAGTTATTATTGCGTTGCTTCAGCAGCAAGCTGAAGCAAAAGCCTTGTGTTTCGTTCATTTGTAACTACAGTACAGATTGGGTCAGAAGGATACAGAATCATAACGAAATTAGAGAAATCAGTGTAAAAAAACGTAATAATTCGCAACAATTCGAAACTAAGTTACGGCTATCACGGTTTTCTTGGAACTGCTCTATCACTGAAACTACGACACTTACGATTATCGAGATAAACAGAATAAACATAATAATCAGAACATTTTCTCATACTTCCTGTCAATATGGCTTCCATATTTCGCTCATAAATAGTCGGATTTGTTCGGCCGTTCTCGTTTATTCCCGCCACAAAGTAAAATCAGAAGTGCGGACGCCGTACAGACACCCAATGAAATGAAAATATGTCAAAATGTCGGCGTGATTTTGAACTTTTTGAAGAATTCTTTTTACCACAGAAACCTGCGTAAAATGCGTAATATTAGCAGAACAATCTAAATAAATGTATCTTCAGGCGAGTTACGAAGAAAGCCATAATTTGCGGAAGCTACAGAACGTTTTTACATTGGTAATAGATGCAACAATCAGAAATAGGAAAAAATCCTAAGGAATCGAAACGT
>CM032660.1:61865765-61879203 GCA_019095985.1 Streblospio benedicti | reverse complement strand
TGTTCAAAACATGATCATCGAATTGGCATAGTGGTTATATTGGAATAACAGTGCTCAGAGAGCACAGCGTTACCATATTAATGTCGACTCATGGGCAATAGATATTTACTTTAGCCATGTTTAGAAAGCGCCATCAATCCAATGCCAATAACATAGATGTAGGATGAGTCACGCATCAAGTAAGACTTTTTTTTTCTTTTTTGATTGCAAAGCAAACATCTTTATTGCCCATGGGTCAATGTTGCTCTAGCGACGCTGTGCTCTCTGAGCACTTTTGATCTAGTTTTGGTTATGTTAAAAGAGGTTTTAACGTATATTTAATGTTTAATTATTATTTTTGATAGTATGTGACTTAGTATTAGACTTTAAATTGAACAATTTTAAGAATGAGTGCATTATGATTAAGTTATTTTATTTTTTTTTTGAATAAAAGATATTTTGAGATGCACTCAGGAATGTGTTTATTGAGGATATTTCATTTGATATAGTCAATAGTGATATTTGACTTATTTATGAGTTCACTTATAAGATTTTATTAAATAATGATTTTGGACTATAACCATAGAATTTATGATATTTTGCTATAATATGAGCAAGCTGTGCATCTTGATGATAACAATAAAATCTGAAAATTAAGAAAATCTCATTCTTTAGTGGTACATCATTTGTGATGTACTAAATTTATAATATCCAAATGTTATGAAATTTTATTTGCTGTATTCCTGCACATTAAAGCCAATGGGCTTATAACCAAAAAGCAGCAATTTTTGGATCTTTTGTAAATGGAAAAAGTTCCCACTTATAAGCCCAGGGGCGTATATTCAAAACACGCCTACCCCCACCCCTATTTGACTTTTTGACCATATATAAGCATTTGAACTTATTGGGTTCTTATGTTTTATGGTACTTTTGATAACTGCACTGACCATCAGCTCATTATTTATTTTGATATTTATCACCTTGTTATGAAACCAAGTTTCTGTCAACATTAAATACAGGACATCTGTATCATATTATCATATCAGAATATAAATCAATTACATTTGACTTGAATTACAAGAATAAATATGTATGATAATTATTTCTCAAAGAACAGCATAACTTAATAATCCAAATAATCTTTGAATATTACTAACATATTTTTTTAACAATTTTGAAAAACTGCTTCCTCTCAGTTTACAAATGTAACTGTTAAAGACTTTTATTTAATCAGCATTCACTTGAAACATACATTTGTTAAGGTTGTGTTTCTCATCCTATATTCTAGTTTCACATTGTTGCATTCATTGTGTCATCCACATAGCTATAGACTGCTTCATAGATCTTTTCCCCTCCTGAAGATGTGTATATACTTTGGTCAGCCTGAGATTGACAAATTCCAAACTCTTTATATGATTCGTATCTTTATATACACCTCTTCACTAAAATTACCATTCATCTCCTCCAGATCTGATACTAAGGATACTTGCTTACTATATCCATATTTATCTGGTTCCTTTTTCTCGTAACCCTCGGTAAGCCGAGGCGACTGTATTCGCCTGAGATTTTACCCCCCTTTAGTGCTGAGGTGACTGATTGCACAAAATAACAGTATGAGTTTGTCCCTGAAATTCGTATGCAAATGCTCGTACCTGTCGTTTCACATTCTGGTGTCTCAACAATGACTGCTTAAATTATACATTTCGATGTCTTTTATGGAGGAAATATATAGTATAATGATGATATTTTAATTCTATTAGCATGAACGAATATTTGCGCATCAAACACACATTCTCTGCTTCAAACTTGGGGCCTCAAATACACTCATTTGCCCAAAAAAACCATCGCTTGTCATACATCATTGGAACCGGCTTGCTGCCATCTTTGTAATGAAACTTAAATAAAAATAAGAATCATGTTCCTCACGGCATGAATCAATTAAAACAAAATAGCCTTTGACAGCCTGTTGCTATTATTTCAGTACGCAATAAAAAACACTTGATAAATGCTAACCGTGGTTTGGCGAGTGCCGTTCCGAACCTGTTACAACACGTCGCGTATGACAAAGGCTTGACCTAGATTTGAAAATGATCTGATGCTAATTGTTTTCTCACAAATTGCACATGCCGGTGGCATGGATTAATTGATCAATCAAATAGCGGCGAACCTATCTGGTGAGTTTATGCATGGATTGTCGTGGTATTAATCAATTGTAGTTCTCAAATATATAATTGTATAATCCTTTAGTAACATAATCCTAATAATCTACCGGTATTATGAATGCTCGTCGGAAAATCAAATAACTTACTTATTTATGAAGTCAAAAATGCACATGACTTTTTATTGTCTCAGTGTGCATGCTCAGTAATTTAAATGTCCGGCACATGTTGCAAAATCAAAAACGAAAACATTCGATGAATCGTTCGCTTATCACACCATTTCCATGAGTAATGTTTGTAAAAATTATGAAAAAAAGATGGGGTGGGCGTTTGAGTTGAAATCTTCCAAAATAGGGGGTGGGTGGATAAACGGAGGAGGGTATTTGAATTAGCCGGTACGGTATTACCTTCAAAGCGTTTCATGACTTTGCAGGATGATGAGTCTAGTTCTTAAAAAGTTCACGCCGATGAAGAAATCAAAGTTGGAACACATTTTTGGTCTGTAATATTGTAAGTAAAAATATATTAGTTCAAAAAATGGTTGGCTCATGTTGTGTTTCTTGAATATCTTCAATAAAACATAGCTACAATTAAGATTACTACTGATATTACGACTATATGAAAAGAATTCATTTTAACAAAAGCTAATTATTGGATTTTATACCTCTAATATTTTGATGACTATCAGTCCTCCTTGTTCACAGAAACAAGGTCATTTGCTCGGAAGTAAACAACCTTGAAGGCGTGTTAGTTCATTGCTGGGTCCCCCTGGCTGTGACCTCCTCCATCAATAAGGGTAAATGTAGGTACACATCCCGGATCTCAACTCCATCATTTCTATTTGACTTTGCTCATTTGGCTCTGATGTTGATAGCCTCCAGGACTTTCCTATGTTTATCTCTTGGTTCTTTTTCAAGGATCTTGATCTTCTGAACCAACACTCCTTCGAGGTTGTTTACTTCCAAGTAAAGGACCTCGTTTCTGTGAACAAGATGGATTGAGTCATCGAAATATTAGAGGTATAAAATCCAATAATTAGCTATTGAATGAATTCATGAATTCTTTAAATACATAGTATCAAATACATCTATGCTAATGAACTTGTTTAATCATGATATTACAACATTTTAACTCGGTTGCGTAATCTGCAGAATCCGGCGATAACTCGAAATGGTCAAAATTGAACTTGATACTGTGTGTATCTTTATTTATAGTGGTGAAAATAAGAAACTAGAGCCTCTTCTGAATGTGTACTGTTAATGTGACAAAGTTCTGATGAATACTCCAAGAGTTTTATATTTCACTCTTCAAGAGGAAACCTCCAACAGTGAATAACTTGTCAAGTGAAAAGCCGTTGCGGCAGTCAACTGCAAAACCGTGCATTTTGCAGCGGTAAAAAGAAGGTTAAGGATCTTAATTTTACAGCTCCCTCATTCCCAACTGTATCGTCATCATTTAAAAATCATCTTCAGCTTCATTCTCTGGATTTTCAATATCCACATCAGTCAGTTTCTGACATGTGGATTTCATCAGCATCACTTTCTTCCACTGCATGGTTCCTTGATTCATCAAGTTTCAAGTCTGCTGTGAATAACATGATACTTTGCTTTATCATATTCTTTGATACAATTGCCATATCCGAGAAAAATGTGTTTCTTGGCTTTAGAATCAGCTTTTTG
The DNA here is from genome assembly GCA_019095985.1 of Streblospio benedicti. Taxonomy (NCBI): domain Eukaryota; kingdom Metazoa; phylum Annelida; class Polychaeta; order Spionida; family Spionidae; genus Streblospio; species Streblospio benedicti. Next base: position 61,875,386 of record CM032660.1, on the reverse strand, counting down.
ATTTGGCACATGAGCATAGCACGAACATCCAAACTCTCAGAGAAGTGACAATTGGCTTTGACCCAGTCCACGCCTCGTATGGAATCATTTGAGGCGCAGCCGTAGTTGGACTCCTATTCCAGAGATTTACTGCTGTAATGAGCGCTTCTGCCCAAAACTTTCTATCCATATCGCGTAGCAGGATTCCACATGTGGTCTACTCATTCTTTCAGCGATGCCATTTAGTTCAATTGGAGTTTTTTTGCATGATTTCTTCTTTTTTCAGTTATTGTTAGAACTCAAGTGACGTGTAGCCGAACACAGAACCTTTATCTTTTTTCCTGAAATCTTCTCAACCATTGATTGCCACTCAATAAATTTCTCAAACACTTCACCTTTTGTCTTCAAAAAATACACCCTGGTGAATCTTTGATTTTAGTGGATTTTTTCACCATGTCTGTAGGCCTATATCACGTAACCTCTGCCGGGACTCGAAAACTGGACCACTACCAATGTGGCACATATTTACCTAACACTTAAGGCATGCGCATTAGACCACTCGGCCATCCAGACACAAACTAAAAAGCTGTGTCATTCCAGCTCCTGGCAGAGGCTATGCGATATAGCCCTATAGACTTGGTAAAAGAATCCTCTAATATCAATACTTAAAAACCAGTCAGTCAGTTTCCAAATTATCAGGTGAATCTTGTTTTGTCATCATCAAAAAATATTCTGCCCAGCCTAGTGACTTTTTGCTCAATTTTACATAATCACTATACTCAGGGCCATGAATAGGAGAAAAATCATACTTGTCCATAGGACAGGCATCCTGAAAAATATACCTGTCCTAACTAGGATTTGCATGTCCAAATCAACAAACTCCACATAAATTCAATTGAAACTGATGCCTGGGGTGACTGAGAATAACAAGTAACTCAAACCTTTTACCCATCCTGACAACACAGATACCCGTCTCGGACAAGAGGAGGGGTACTTATCCTTAGCCCTGACTATACACCAGACCAAGCACTTCAGTTAACTGACTCTCACTATGAAAAACGTAGTGCGCACTCTAAGGTGCACCGTTAGATTAAAATGGGCGGGCTATAGTAGAAATGAGTCAATCAAAGCTTGATTAGGCCAACCAAAATACTATGTTTGTTTCCGGTTTCTGCCCAAACCTCATTTTTATGCCTGACCTAAAAAATAGGCATTAATATGAGGGAGGAGTTTATACAAGGGAGGTGTTTATTGATTTAAAATTGTGTCTAACCCGGCGTCTGTTTGGGGGAGGCTACAATTTGGGCAGAGGCCACACCACCGTTACTCGTGGAAATTGACGTCTTACGCATATTGAAAAACCACAACGTACTCTGACACATCGTCAATACTCAAAGTACTTAATTTTTTAACTTTGAAAATGACATATCTGGAATAAGTTCGTTTTTCTACAACTTAGAATTCATGGATTTGCATTCAATTAATGTCACATGGAGATAAGAGATTGCAGTTTGATAGGTGTATATTTTTTTTAGTTGAAAGTAAGTATAGTATAATAGTTAAGTTTAATAGAAAGTAAAGACTAAAGAAGTGGAACGTTAGCTGCTTGAATTTCTTGATAAACAGATACTGTGTTATGGCTTTCCAATACACTTTATGTGAAAACCCAATTTTTCACACGAAAGAAATTGTTTATATTATATGTTCATTCAATAAAATCGCTATTTAAAGTTTCTATATTTGTGTAGTTAGCCGTTAGTATTAACAGGTTCGGACTTTACTATACAACATTCAGTTAGACTACTCACTGACTACACAGGGGCAATTTATAGACTAAAATAACCTCCGTGTCGTTTGGGACTAAGCCTGAATGTAGAATATATTGTTCAGAGAGACACAAGAGTTTATTCTAGTCAATATATTGCCTCTGTGACTTACTACTGTCACTTGACTTGTCTAGTTGGCAGGAAGTAGTCAGATATTCTAGCAAAATAATAAGTGTGCAGGAAAATCCACAAATTCTTGAAAAAGTAACTGGTGATTTCGGTTAAGAGCACCAGGATCTGTTTGGATATAATCCAGATAAGGCAATAAATGTCAAAGCAAGCATAGGTCTAGATATTGTAGCAATGTGTCATTCAACATTTTTCAAACTTTATTTGACAAACAAGTAAATCTAATGAACATGATTAGCTATGAATATAGGTACAGATTAGTAGATCTAGCCATTTCCTTCAAACAATAGTTAGCTGTAGACTATGTAGATCCTATGTAGACACTTCAGAGTTACGGCATATATTTGTAAGATATATACAAATATAATGAAGTTATTTCTTTTTTCTTTTAGATATCATTCTGCAAGTCTGCTTAAGTGATTCACCAATAAGCATGTCAAGGCAGCCTTCTCACTTTTATGGTGCTTGCTTACATGTACATTTTCTGATCTGTTGAAACTGTGGGAAATAAGTAGGTATTAGTTTGAAATCAGCTTGAAGTAAAATAGACTTTATTACTTGTAATCTCGCAACTAAGCAAAATCTGTACTAACGTACATGTAGCATGCAACTTTTCGCCTCTCCCAGTAACAAAATTTACATTGGACACAAATGTAATTCAAGAAGCAATATGAGAAGGTTTAATAATTTCCAAAACAAAGCATACCTCCACTTTCGATATCTTGGTTCTCTACTTCACGTTTACTGATTTTGATTTGTAGAAATAAATATCGGGACATTCTTAAGATCTATAAGAGAAGCTGGCATATCCATCTTCCTCTTGGCACAAGAGTTCTGTACCAAATCTTAAATCACCTTGCAATTCCTCATATTCTTAATTCTAAATTACCGTATTTATTCTAATAAGCGCACAGTGCACCCGTACAAAAACAAATGTCAGCAAAAAAAAATAAAATGAATAAGCGCACCCTAACAATTTTTCACGTCTTATGCATTTTTCTCATTTTGACCCCACACAACATGATAACACAACGCGCCCGGATGGTTATGTGGTATTCCGAATACAGAATAACATCGGCGTGTTATAGTCCTACAATATGGTGCCGTAGGTGTAGTCTGCCAAAAAAAGAGCAAGATTTGTATATTTAATCTGCATAAACAGGGTGGTGCGCTTAATGGGGCAGGTGCGCTTAAGAGAACGAATACGGTATATATTTTGATAGACACATTTAATAATTTCTTTTGTATTTTGTTTCAGGAGCAATGATCTATTAAAGACAAATATATTCCTTCAGCGACCATCTGTCAAATTTTTATGAAGTATAAAGTTATACTTATACCTAAGTTGAGGTAAGTTTTAATATTTTTTGTAGACAGACCATAATGTAATGTAAAGAATAAAAGTTAAATATAATGGTAAATATATATATTCTTTCTTCTTACCATGCAACATATACAGTACTGACTAGACCAAAAGGATACAGAACCGTACTGAAATTTGATCAGCGTAAGAAAACGTAGCAATTCGTAACAATTTGAATCAAAGTTACGGCTATCACGGTTTTCTTGGAATTGCCCAATCACTGAAACTACGATGCTTACGATTATCGAAATAAACAGAAAAAACGTAAAATCAGAATAATTGTTTCCACTTCCGCACATTGGCGTCCATCTTTGATACTTTTCTTGCTCATAAATATTCGAATTTATTCGGGCGTCCTCGTTTATTCTGCCACAGCAACAGCGCCGAATGGCTAAAAAGAGTGGACACTGTACAGACACCCAATTAAAAGAAGATCTGTCAAAATGTCAGGAGTGGTTATAAACTTTTAGAAATATTCTTTTTACTATGGAAACCTCTGTAAAATGCATAATACAATGGGGAAAAACAGAATAAACGTAACTTCAGGCGAGTTATGTTGAAAGCCGTAATTTGGGAAAGGAACAGAACGTATTTTCGTTCGTAACAGTCGCAACAATGAGAAGAAATGGGAAAGAATCGTAACAAATCGTAGCGTAATTCTTTATATTTTCTTCTGTATCCTGATGAAGTCATTACTGTATAAGTGCTATAACGTTTTAAAAAGGTTTTATTCTTCTTGATACTAGTTTGAAGGCAACAGCCTCCTTTTTAATCTGCATAACAATTACTGTTCTTCAATTTATATTATTATACATATACATTTTTGATATTCTAGTGCTATATACATGTATTTTTAATGGATTTCTCTGTTTCTTCTTCTATTTACTGAAACTTGTCTTTCCTTAAATTCATCAATTTCATTTTGTAAACTCTATATCGTCTTTTATTTCTATGAGTTTTCTTTGAAGAGATATTGCTTGCCTGGTATTATAGAAGAAGAATATAAGATCTTATGCATAGTAATACATTACTTAATATGTCATTATTCTAAATTTATAAAAGGCCAACCTGTCAAAGATGGAATTTCCAAGCTCTTCATTGTTGACTGCACAATATTTAAGCACTTGCAGATCTACCACATGTAAATCATTTTCAAAGTAGTCATATATCTTTTTAAAAATTCCAATGCTCACATGTAAAGATGGTGGTGCAACCTAATAACGTCAGAAATATTGAATAAGAATAAGACAATCAGTGGTTTACTTTGCACAAATGAAACTACCGGGGTATTTTTAGGCAATTTGCTTAGATACCTGGTTGCTGGGTATATACAGTGAGACAAGGGATATAAAATGGGACATGGATAGATATGTCAACTGTGAATTTGGTTTCTTTCGTGATTGAAATATTGAGTATCCAATTGCAGTTTACAAATATTACACTTAAGACGACTTATGTGTGAATATCTGCCAATACCTGTGAGTGTGGTTTCAGCAAAACATCTTTCCCCTGGGGGAGTTTGCCGAGGTGGCTACCGCTCATGGGAAGGAGATGCTGCAGCTCGCGCACCACTGCTACCTCACCGCAGGTACGCCCCCGCCCGTGCAACAGTTTATTCAGCATGTTAATATGTATAGTCTTTCCATGCACTAAACGAAAAGTCCTACAGTTTAAAAAAAGTTATTATCTAATGGTACCTGGTTTCAAGACAACAGCCTTCTTTTCAACCTGTTTAACAATCATAAATAGATAATATAAATTAAACAACAGTGATTGTTAAACAGGTTGAAAAGGAGGCTGTTGCCTTGAAACCAGGTACCAATAGATAATACATTTTTTTAAACTGTAGGACTTTTTTCGTTTAGTGCATGGAAAGACTATACTATACATATTAACATGATTACACATGCTATGTACCATATAAACTCAATATTGGATAGTTTATTCAGCGTATATTGATTCATTGAAACAATTACTATAAACTTGTAAGCAATTACTGTAAAAGTGAAATATATGAAGATGCCTGAATATGATAAGCTTACAATACAGTTAGTTTTGGATTATTAGCTAAATATCATGATATTGCGGTTTACAGTCTTTCGGTTTTTGGGATTGTTATTCTTTTGTAATATAACACTTGTGTTGTGTGCAGGGGGCAGAGATTGGGAAGAAAAAAACTGTACAATGGGGGAATCCCCCCCTTGTAAGTGAAACAAATGGGGTATTTTTTCAATCTATGGGGGATTCTTAAAAACTATCAGTAAAGTGATGCACCGCTTTTCGTTAATTAGATTGATAGTTGTTGTTTTTTTCTGATTGTAAATCCCATCAGTTTATTAAAAGTATCATAGAATTAAAAAAATAATTTTAATCATGTGATCCTTCCCATGGAAATCAGCAGGTAGAAGGTCTTATGCTTGATGAGGGGTCTAACTTGTATCTCCGTGTCAAGGTGGGGTGGGTGGTGGGGGGGCGGGGGGTCTGGAGAGGAGTGAGTGGTTTGTGAATTTTGGCATTGGTCATTTTGGGGGGATTTCTGCTTTTAATGGAATCAGAAAGCTGCTATGAGGCCTAATAAAATCAAAATGCTGTTTGGGATAACATGAGATTTTGACTTAGGTAGGAAGGTTGTGACCAAGTTTTTATTTCATTACTTATTTTTTATCACATTTTTTTAGGAAGGCTGTTTTTTGTGAAAGTTTTTATTACATTATTTTTATAGTCAACAAGAAACAACTGATTATGGTGCTTGTCATTGGCAATATAATGACATAGTTAGTACAGTTTATACACACATGATTTGGATGCATTATATATCTAATTTGAAATAAATTATTTTTCGTGTTTTTGTAATCTATAAGAATATAATAAAAATATAAATAATAATCTAAACACTTATGTGGCTAATAAATTGTTATATGGTTTACCTTCATTTTCCCCCCTATAAACTTGTTCATGTCAACATAAAGAAGCAAATGCAGCATGCCGATCGATATACATTGGTGCTCTAGTCTATTCTTCACTTTCCAGTTGCGCGGGACGTGTTGCGCAGTAGAATTAATCCATACCAAACAGTCCATTGACTGCTTCCGGTCGCTCGTGTCATTGTAACTAAGACGACTTTAAATATTCTAAGGTAATTTTCAGCTATCACTTATCCTATGTCATTCATGTAAAGTAATTTCCTAATAGAATTTTGAGTGAGGATTATGAATCTGTAATCGAATTTTAGTTAGCATTGAAATTGACGAAGATATGGGCAAAATACCAGTCTTCATGAAAAAATGCAGACGACCTGTGTAGGTTGGTAATGATACAGACGTTTGAACTTCACTATTATGAAGAATGCATGCCTCAAATAGCATTCCTAATAGTATTTTGAATGAGGATTATGAATATGTAATCGGATTTTAGTTAGCATAAAAATTGACGAAGTTATGAGCAAAAGCCGGTCTTAGTCAAATTTGCAGACGGCCAGTGAAAAAAAAAAGTTGAAAACTTCATTATATTGAAGAATGCACGCTTCAAATAGATGTATTTACTTAATTTTCTTTGAATGATATAGTGTCAAAAAAGAGGCTCGGACACAATGCATCCTGTAGATTAACAACGTCGTACCCAGGCATAACAGGTTTCAGTAGCATATGGAGGCTGATCAGCGATAGAGGCTGACAGGCTATAAATAGCCCAAGGTGTCAGACGTGTGTGTCTGAAGCATATAGGCAAGTTAAGAAACTTGTCTCTCTCGTCATGGGGAATTGGTGTAATGGTTAACACAGCCAACTATGACACATACGACCGGTCTGAATCATGGTTGGAATATCGTGAGTTCAAGTCCACGATTCTCCAAATTACCTTCACAGCCTGCCACTGAATTTCGTTATAATTGGTCGAGAACAAGGACCCGGGTGCTTCAGGTAGAAAAGCCACCGGGTAGTTCCTGTAAATTGCCCATGGTAGTGGGCTGACCCTGTGTGCAAGACATTGGGGCAGGGGGCTACCGCCCGGTTAATATCGAACTCAGGTAGCTGGGTATGTGTGATCTGACGGATGATGGAAAGTTAGATCTGAGAATTCTTACAGGTCCCTCGGTCACCGAAAGCTGCCTATGGGATAGTTGCATCCAGGTCTGATCTGATAATAGTGTTCTGTAATTGTGTTCCGTGGCGCCCCTTGAAAGATAGAACTCCCTATCTCGCTATCTCCAAGAGCCCTATGAACCAATGATGCCGCTGCATGATCAGCTGGCCATGCAGTAGGTTCCTGATCCGCCCCGGGATGTGTAGGAGTGGTAGCGTCTTCATTCCCGCGCCTCCAGCTCCACCTTGGATCGGATCAGGCTCTGGGAGGGTTGTGGAAGGAGTAGGGAGTTGGGGGAGTCTGTCAAAAAAGTGGCTCTATCACAATGCAACCTGATAGATTAACAACGTGACCAGGCATAACAGGTTTCAGTAGCATATGGAGGCTGATCAGCGATAGAGGCTGAAGGCTATAAATAGCCCACGGTGTCAGACATGTGTGTCTGAAGCATATAGGCAAGTTAATGGGGAATTGGTGTAATGGTTAACACAGCCAACTATGACACATACGACCGGTCTGAATCATGGCTGGAAGATCGTGAGTTCGAGTCCACGATTCTCCAAATTATCTTTACAGCCTGCCACTGAATTTCGTTACAATAGCATTAAATGCGATTTTAAATGGGCTTATAACATATACCGGAAGTAACCATGGACTTTTGTGTCTCAAAAGTAAATAAAAAAAGACGAGTACGCAACTTTTCTGCGCAACTGAAAAGTGAGGAATAAATAGCGCGGCTTATAGATTTGCTGCCAGGCTGCTTTGTTTAATATGGCTGCTGTGTGATATAATTAGCGGATCAATACTGTAGACTAGTGACTCGACTCGTCAGCAGTATATAATAAGCAAGTACTCTGTTGTTGTATGGCATGGCAGCCGAATGACAAAAACAAACAAGATTCTTACAGAATACAATTAATTATCATCTGTTATCGGTGTTTAAATGACCAAATATTATTACTGATGAGGAGGGAAAACACTATGCATGGGAATGGCGCATTAGTAATATTGTGCATGCAGGATTTTTTGAGTTAATGCGCATTTTGCTCATCGCGCATGGTCTTCCCAATCTCTGCCTGCAGATAAATCGTAAAACTGACAACACTGTTGATCAGATTTAAAAACAAAAGCATTTGATATCCAACTGTTACACAGTTATTATAAGTAGTGTATAATTATGGCAAGGGGCCTAAAACCTTTTTATAAGATACAAAACTCATTTCTCATTTAACACAGGTTTTTCATTCTATTCGGGCACCCAGATATTTCATTCGGGCACCCAGTAGCAACCACCCACATGCCCGAACAGGCACCCACTATTAAAAGTTAACGTTAAGCCCTGGTACTGTACAACAATTTTCCCAATGCTTGATATGTGTAACAGATTACGGATATTTTATACATTTGTTCAGTATTAGATAACCAAAGAATTTCCTATTCAGGATATACACGTACATATACATGTAGATCTAAGTTAATGCAATCTCTGCATTATTTTCCAGGTACGCATCGAAGAGACGCTCTGACAGGCAGAACAGTGCGGACGTACATCACGATCACGTAATTCGTGGAGCTTTAAGGTGGAAGAACCAAAGGCTTTGAAATCATTAACCATGGCGGTATATTAGACTGTATACAAATGTAATAATTCAAAAAGAATTTTACATGTAATTAGTCTCATTATGCAATCTGCAGGTTTTCCCAAATGGGGAAGGGGGGTTGCACCGTGCGGATTACATTGGTTTCATATGAGTTTAAAGCGGTTTTCTAAAAATGCTCAAAAATCATAAAGATGACAGTGTCCAATGTGAAATGGGTCAGAAGACAAATCATTAAGGTCTTATAAAATAGTTTATTAGTAGTTAAAGTTATATAGTTATATTAGTAGTAAGTTATATATGAATAGGCAATGCCTAAGACAGACGCAGCATGTTTATACTCTAGAGATTAGAAAATAAACTAAATTTTTCATGTGACAATGACATGGTAAAACAAATTAACTAATCAAAAAAATATTTGGGGGTATATTTATTACAAAATGTATGATTTCTTAAAATGATAATATAAAGTATAAATATATAGTATAAAATAATGGTTGAAACGACAAACCTGATGTCATTTAGTGAAAGGCAGTGTTTAGCAAAAACTCAGAAGTGGCAGTTTACCACTTGAAGTAGAGTTAGGTCGCAGAAGTGGGACTCCTATAGGAGAATGGACATTAAAATTTTGTTCGAAAATAAATAG
>CM032660.1:61836460-61852028 GCA_019095985.1 Streblospio benedicti | reverse complement strand
CTTATTTGACCTAGAAAGAAATGTTATAAGTCAAATACAATGTGATATTTGAAATCTACATACCCAAGTTCCTATGTAAGGTCAATGCGAGTTTTGTTCCTAAATTCAATACTAAATGAGATAAATGCAATTTTATCATTTTTTGACCCTTTGACCACTGATTTGACCCCTTTAAAGGTCAAAATTCAGGTGGCTCCCAACCTTAATTTCGAACCCTCATACCAACAACCAATCAGGCAAGTTTTGTAAACTCTTCATTAAAGTGAACGATTGACCGATCTAGGAACTCTATTAACTGGAGTGAGCAAGGTAAAGAGCCCCATACCATGACGGTGATGCCATTACTGGTGAAGCATTTTCAGTAAACAGTAGAATAAAAAGGTGTCCCTGATTATGAGGTGTCCATATTAGTCAGCTGTCTCCATGGTGACTATATTATTATGGTAATATTTTCCCCTCAAATGTAAAAAATACCCTCGATTCGACATTTATCTTAGATGCATCAAATTCAGTCTGAACTGGCATCTCATCTATGGTGCACACTTTGCCAGTTTCTCTGTTTAATGGGCAGTTCTCTACAAATTTAAATATTCAAACAACTGGTAAATGGTATTTTGAATAACACATGTAAACAGATAAACATCTTCTCCTCAAACATCACTACAATAGGATCTTCTTATATTGAGTGCATGGATAACTCGAACAAATAACTCTTTCCTTATTGTAATTTACAGTATAAATCACTGTTAACTCAAAATTTCAAGTAGTTTAAATGTTGTATTCAGTCCTTTCAACTTTGCGTTAATGGGTCAAAATCAGTATATATGTTAATTCCAGAAAAAATATCTCACTTAAGTATTTGGCCTCTCCAAAGTCTCCTGGCTCATAGCACGCTTGTTCGACAAGTTCTTTCAGGGATTCGATCCTCGCCACTGACAGACACTGGCCTTGAGTTCTGGTCATCACATCTAGATAAACCTGTTAATACAGACAAATACGTTTTGTAAGAAAGATAGCAGATAATTGATGAAAAAGGATATTGCTACATGTATCAAATTCTTGCATACCTTGTATGGATACGTGGAGGTTACCTAGAACTCATGCACAGGGTTTATTTTAGAAAGCTGAGAGTTTATTTTTGTGCATATCATCATACATGGATATTGAAACCTACTTTTGTCCGCAACAAACCTATGCATAAATCTTGTATTGTAACAATTGCAGTAGTTTGACGTGTTAATGTTACCTTATCAGAAGCGCAAGTGTCGTCTGGGCGCACTTTGTCACACGCGTAAATAACAGCAACATATTTGTAGTCTGTGTACATCACCTTCACTGATGCTGCAAAACAGCAAGACAAAATATCTTAGACGTAAGTCGTTCAATAGTTCCAGTAACAATAATACAGCTATATTTCCCAGTAAAGGATTCATGAGATTCCAAAATATGGTAATGAATCAATATCTCGTACCAAATGACGACCAGTTAGATTGATTAAACTCCAGTTTGACAGTCACAACTCTTAATCTGTCACAATTTACAGTGCAAAGGAATCAAAGAAATACACGGGTCAAAAGATGATACTGCACCTCAGAATAGGCCTGTAGTGCAGAGACAAGTTGAAAAATAATAACAGTAACAAAAACACTGTTGACCCAGCTTCAATTAGCAGGCATGTCTGACCCTAACACATAACACTACCAACTCACTAGGATGTCCATCACATTTTCCAGGCAGCCATTCCACCAGCTGGCTCCTTGATACGGGAATGCAACGTTCGCTGGCACTGGCCATTTCTGAAAATGTGGACAAAGTCGGAGACTAGGTACAGTAAAAAAAATCGAAAGTGTACCATTTCAGTAATTACAATAAGTGAACTGCGAAGTAACTACGGCTCTTGTGTTGTGTTCTGTATCTAATTCTGGATGTTGACTTACAGGACTCCGCCTTATTGCTGTCTATTCTAACAATGCAGCAAACAGTGCAACATGTAGATTATAACCTTGATAAAACATATTGCCTTTTGCAGTAAATTACGCAATCTGATTTCACACATTACATAATTATAAAGTTTTAAACATGTACTAAGCAATGTTTATCCATCTTTTAAACTTTACATTGTTTCATCTTACTTGGTGCCGTGCAGTATCCTTGCAGCTGCCCACTGTCATCGCGTTCGTATCGGTAACGCTCCAGTCCCACGCTGAGTTGCCTCTCAGAAGGTAGCCGGAGTACCACGTGCCCAGGAAGCGCTCCACTTCGAAGTCCTCCATCACCGGGATGTTCTGCACTCGGCAGGACGTCGTCTCAGTCAGCTCACACTCCACTGTGACAGATTTACACGGACTAGTGTTTGATATGGTCAGTGTTTTTTCTTTGGCTGTTATACCTCTAGACGTGAGTATTTTGCATGTTTTCTAATATCTGATCCAAACATGTAATCTAATAAATGGAAAAAAACATGTGACTTAAGCCATCTTCATATACATGTAAGCAATATCTGTTGTTGGTTTCAGAGCAAGAAAATCTAATTTTACATATAATTTTCAACATTGAAATGGGTAATACATTATATGTTATGTAAAACCTGAAAGATGGCTGATTGGCTAAAAAGGATTAATCTTGTCCATGATTAGACTGGAGAAATATATTTCAGATGCTTCATATAGACAGACCTCGGTTCCCCCCTTCCTACTCTCCCCCCAAATTCAAACAAAAGTTACATGTATGTCTCTTACCATCATGATTGACTTTGACGAATTCACGCTGTGATCGGCACGCAGCTTCAGCCACTGGGGGTCAGCTTGGCAACTGCTTCATCGGAGAGCTGAAACCAATGTTGTTTTGTCTGTATTCATAGGCGCCCCCGGGGGGGGTGATATGTTTCCGCGAGACGGTGTGGGGGCTAACAATTGCATTGTTACTTAAAAATTAGCTTTCCTTCTCTCTTCGAGTGAATGGTGACACCTGAAATCCACCGTTAAATTACTCCTGAATCTGATGACCATCATGTTACATCAAATATTATGTCAATGGCTTATACTAACAGTGTAGTAGAAAACATTGGTGTTAAACAATATGTGAAAGGGTCGCAATGTTGAATTCAGGTTATAGATTCCTATACACTCAATGAAAGCTGCCATATTTGATGATTTATGGCACAAACAACTTACTAGCCAATTTGCGTTCATACTGTCAAAAATGTAATACACAGATAGGAAACATTTTAAAATTCAAATAATTCAAAGCATTCACCGCGTTAATTCTATTTATCTCTATTAAATGGTCTTTCTTTTAACACAAACATATTATGTTACAATACACTTCAATATGTATCTTGCTGTAATCAATGACATTATAATAAGATGTTACTATATATAATTAACAATTAGAGGTCTATGAACTAAAAAGCCTAAAGAGAATATAATGAACTGGTCCATGATAAAAGAGAACTCATAATGCCTTTATGAGAGATATATTCAAAGTTATGTCTGTCCATACAGCCCTCTCCCGCAGCAAGACCCTGTTCGGCAATGACCTCCTCTGGTACCGGGGTTTCTGGTACTCGCCGGTACACAACAGCAGACAATCGCTGGCACTCGGAACCACCACGGATGTACACAAGGGCGGTGTTGTAATCCACAGACACGTGCACTACTCTCATGTGAACTGCAGCATAAAACTTATGATATGCTTCTACTTGGATTTAGTTCAATTACACCTTCTGTATTCAACATAACTTTTTTACTAAGTAGCTCATTATCTGTTCATAGTTTGTGAACTCAGCTACAATGGAACAGCACTTTATACATTTGTATACATCAGAACTTAAGCAATATGAGTATGCATTCCAGGGTAGAGCTATAGCTATATTGTTGGCTGATGTTTTAGAAATTTCATTATACATTTATCTGCACGATTATGATAATCAAATTAATCATGATAAAGAAACATAAAGTTCCATCAAAATTTTAAAAGTGAAATTGATTTAAGAGAATTCTTGACCATTAACACATTAGCATGACCTACTTGGCTTATTCAGACATGACTCCTTACAAGTCAGCCGGCTGATTTGCCATCGTCACAGACAGGTCGATAGACTGAGTCCTAACACAGCCTCTTCCTGGTCTGAAATCATAGATAGCAGCCACATAGCAAAAAAACAGGGGTCTTCATAGAAACAGGAGTAATAGAACGAAAATAAATATTATGATGCATAGATTAATGTTTAGTTAATGTTGGTCTAGAGTTCAATGTTTGTTAACTTGAAACACTGAAAATGTGAAGTTCTTCATAGTACATATGTTTGAGAGGATCATGGTTTCAAATTAAGCATTAAAAATCAAAGTTTCTATATACTAAGATCATATCTAAAAACCAAAAACCAAAGTACCCACCTTGCCCCAGTCATATAAGCAGTGATACGAGTGTCGTCTCTGTACTTGATGAGAATCTTTCCGGCATCGGCCACACTGCTGCCCTCAAGTCGTGCCACAGCGAACCACAGGCCCGACAGCTGCAGTTGCACATCAGTATATGTTTCATTGATTATTGTTTGAGTAATCAATGTTTGTCTTCATTTCGACTAAATAATTCGACAAAGGAGTTTCATAAAATGTTGACAATCACAGGTGAGTCCTAAATGACAATCAACAGTACACATATACTGTATCCTTACTGGCCCTCTACTGCCAACAACTCATGGAGGCTATGGGGATCCAGTGCTTTGAAAGCAAGGCAAAGTACATTTTTTTGATGTAGTACAGTAACAGTTGAGGAAGTTTGACATATCAAATTTGTTTGTAGCCAGTACAAAGCCTCATTATCACATGCAGATCAAGCAGACAAGGAAAATCATACTGTCCACACTGCCAGTTGTGACTTAAGGCCTTTTTTTTAAACATATCATTTACCACTTCTATTACTAGATTATAACCTCTTGGGAAAGTCTAATACATGTACAAATATTTGCATATAATTACTTGACAAAGTGACTTACATGTAGTTTCTTCAGGCTGAAGTCCGGCTGGGCTGGCAGTTCTTCAGCAGAGCATGTTAATGCCACTTTCTCTTTCACTTCACAGCTCACTGTAATTTCGCATGTGACATTTATTGAAATTATTCATGTACTAGCATACATGTACAATTGTACACGTACATGTAACATTTGCTTACTACCATCAATGTTTATCAAGCGCTTTGTGTGCTCTATCATTCCTTTTTAGCCAAATTTATTAGGAGGATTTTAAGACCTGCTAAGAGGATTCTAAGACCTTATCACCATAATACTTAATATTTCATATAAACTATTATCATTGATGTTCAGTCTCCATAAGAAAATGTTGCTTTTTTAGTATGATAATTATTTTAAGAGAATAACAACCATTTATTAACTTTACCCTCATGACTGGCAGGTACAAAATCACCAGGTTCAAAGCATGTTTTCCTCAGGAATGTTACCACCTGATTCCTTCTCTCTTCAGTGAGTGGTGATACCTAAAATCCACGGTTAAATATCTCCTGAATCTGATGACCATCATGTTACATCAAATATTAGTAGTAGTAGTTTATTTATTTATGTGTCACCTGATATAATAAATCATAAAATACATCAATTCAAAATAAAATCATCAGCCGGTTATAGATTCCTATACACTCAATGAAAGCTGCCATATTTGATGATTTATGGCACAAACAACTTACTAGCCAATTTGCGTTCATACTGTCAAAAATGTAATACACAGATAGGAAACATTTTAAAATTCAAATAATTCAAAGCATTCACCGCGTTGATTCAATTTATTTCTATTAAATGGTCTTTCTTTTAACACAAACATGAACTTAATTCTTTGCACAAACTTGGTAAAACGTAGCATCAATTATAATTGTACCTGTCTCGCCAGAAGTTCTATATAGGCTCATTCTGAGCACCGACCCTGCTCATCAAGTTCTCCATAGCACTCATAGATGATGGCATATTCATCATCAGCAAATATCACTCTCACAGTGCCTGTATCAATATAAATATATACACCAATCGTTAGTATTTTTTCAAGAATTCGAAGCACTAACTTGAATCATTTTAGGTTGATCAGAAAGAAACAAATGACTATCTCAAGTTTTCCCAAACTTTTTGACTTATCAGAGAAACTTAAAATTTAAAAAAAAGCAAAATCATTACACTTCATGTATTTAAACATTCAAAATATCAAAGTTCAAAATAAATCTTTAAACTGCACTTAAATACTGATACGAAAAATGTAACTTTTATTCTAAAAAACATTAACAGCTACAAAACATGTACGTTACCTGCGTGACTTCTGACATTCATTACAAACAGAGCTGGATCATCTGTGTGGACAAGCACGGCTGTTGACGTTCCCTGACAATTTCCGTCCACAGAGCCTGTCACCTGCACTCTTAAGTCCCCAGTCTCTAGGGCGGTGTACACCACAGTGCCAGAGTCCCACTTAGAGTGGCCAGTGAGACGGAACATGCTGAACCACTTGCCATTCAACTGAAAGTGAGAGGTCTCAGGTTCAATCCCAACATCTCCACCATGAGTTAGACATACCGGTAAATCAGTTTGTGTGGCAGATGTTCTTTGAGCAGAGCACAATCTGTTTCGTTCTGCAGCATCTAACAATGCTATTGAATATTTCACTCAATATGAAACCATCATGTCATGTGAGCTATGGTTTTTAGCTCTGGCGGCAAAGTAGACAAGTAATTAAACTGTATAGTCTGACATGGGCTTGAATCCCGACAGAGACTGTGGGATATGGTCATATTACTAAAGAAATAATTACACCTAATGATAATATGTCAAAAGTAAACTATAATTCTAAATATACAGTATTTGAGGATTTCAAAACATTTTGAAAATTCTGTATCATGGATCTCTTCAATCTATGTCTTTGTCAAACCTACATAGTGGATACACGATTTATTCAATTGGTGATTTTGTGATCAAAATTCATCTTTTAGGCTAATGGATCATATTCATTATATTTTTTTCAATGTACATGTAATTATGAGCATGCACTATGTTTGAAAAATGAACACAAATTTTGTTTTATATTTAATTCAAAACTGACCAAACATATATAAAATATTTACAATACAAAATCAAAAGCATTTTCCCTATAAATATATAACGCACGATCAGCTTTTCACGCAAGCCTAGCTCGCTTTGCTGGTTGCTGCGCTGTGCCCAGAACTGCATACATTTCACTATTTTTCCTCTTTCCCTTGACACTGACGTGTGGGTTCTTCTGATGGAAACCTTTTCTGCTACGTTTGTTCGAGAACCACCTCATTACTTGCTCTTCTTTGATCTTCCCTTTTGACGCAATTGATTTGATACTATGTACGTCAGGATATGGGTATGCAGAATTTGCATTGTACCATGCCTCCATTAAAGCAACAGCTGCAGTTGGCAACCGACCCTTACCAACTTTAGGACAATGTTTTTGGTGAGTGATTATTTGATCCTGTAACGGAATAGCAACTTGCTGTGGTACAGGATTAGATGGTTTAGGTAGGATCTTCTTACACATTGTGTTCTGTCCAACATGCAGGGCTACCTGTGGAGCTTGGATTACAACTTGCTGTCCGAAACTGGGGATTTGCTGCTGCATGGGAGCAGATAAATATGTAGAATACATAACAGGAATACTGACATGTCCTAGTATAATTGGTTGTGTGCTTGCAAATATTGGATTTATAGCAGAAGGTAGATGTGCGGATTGTGCGCTGCAAGTGGTAACTGGTATCTCATCGATTGAAGCCATTTGTACTATATTACTTTCCTGGAAACTAGAGGCCTGAGTCTTTTGCATGCCGTTACGTGGTGAAATAGCATATTGAATCACACCCTGGTTGGCATGGTCTAATGTCAAATGCTCAGATTCCTGTGACACTATATGTTGATCAGGAGCCTTGGTGACCCCAGCAGATGTGCCTTGGTTGGTTGTTGATTGTGATCCAGAAATGGATGAAAGAGAAATGCCTGGCTCGTTATGCAGCAAATGAAATGATTCCTCAATAATTTCAAGATCCAATTTGTCGTATTTTAAATTCAAATCTGCAAGCTCGGGCAAAGATGCTGCATTCACATCTGCAATTCTCTTTGCAATAAGTGACCTCATTTTTTGCTTGTACTCTTTGGCAACAGAACGAGCATACTTATCGTTACTATGACTTCTCAGTGCTTCAATAAAACTCGCTTTCTTCATTTCTAATGTTTCTGATAATTCTGAGGGGAATAAACTGTTTGCTAAAGACACAAATGTTGATGCTGCAGATTTATTCAGATTCTGCAGATTTGTTTGCCACTCTTCTCTCTGGAAATCATCGCCTTGCAACGATTCCATTGTTTGAACTTGACAAGAAAACTTAACTTGAAATGTACAATGGAACGTGAATGAATAATACAAGAAAGTAGCTCAAAACAATCTAATTTACACAAAACTTACTTTCAATATGCAGAGAGTATCTGGTTCCTATCCAAATGATAACTTATCCCAGAAAACTGGATATTACACTCTTTGAATAAGAAGTTTATTAAATCCTTAAAATCTTTGAGCTTTTGAAAAATATGACACATAAGAAAATACAGCAATGATGTTGATTGTGCAAAGACAAGCAGAACACTGATGTCTAAATTCACTGACTTCTATTTTATATCATCATAATGCCTAGCTCTGATTGGCCAAAAGGAGATCACCCACACACTTAAAAGTTCTTCCCTAACTTCAGTGGATCTCTTTATAACTTAGATCCTTTAACTTTGAACTTGTTTTAACTATCCACCTTTCTTTGAAGGTTCCCTGAATTAACAGAATTACTTGAGGAAAAAGGGTTTATGGTCTTTTATAACTTAGTTCTTTTAAGTTGGAAATTGTATGAAGCACCCACTTTTATAAGTTAAAAGGTTCCTGGATGAAAGAATAACTTGAGTGAAAAAAATCTTTAATAGAGATCACTTGTAATGTATACTACTTTGATAACTGGATCTTTTTATTTATTTTTATTTCAATTAAGTGATCTTGATTTTATTTTTGAAAACAAATAATATTACAAGAGGGTTAAACTTGTTTATCATTATTCCAACCTGGATAGATGAATCTCCACACAAGAAAATGATGCTCTTAAAAAAATAATTATCACCTTGAAATATAATATCATGGTAAATGGAATGTTAGGAAGTCACAGGCCAAATCATGAAGTCGACAGGATACTACAAAAAATGGTATGACACAGAATGGCATATTGATGTACATAGAATCATTCTGACCATTTCATTGGACACTGTTTCTACTAATAAACCATTGAAATCCACTGGGCAAACCCCTGTTTGTGAAAACTTGGATCTGCCAGTGAGACTAATTAAAATTCTTTGAATCAATACTATTCGTTGATTAATATACCATCATGGTTATGATTTTAAAGTCCCCAGGTTCCATGCAAGCTCCTCGGATCACTCCTGTGATGTACTCCCTCTCTTCTATTGTCAGAGGTCTCTTCCTCGTACCTGGAAAATTATTGAAGAAAACTTACATGTACAAGTAGATACTTTAAGAGGAAATTCTTTGATTATCTAATAATGAACAAAATGTATAAAATATTCGTAATCTTACACATATAACAGTATATATATTGAAATGCGATAGGTGTTGTTTAATTTTTCACAAAATGTTCATAATCGCAATTTGGGGATTATTTACAAAATATTTGTTTTCTCAGTGCCGTGTCTTATGCTTCACCAACAACTGTGGCAATATACATGTGAGAAGCTAAAGGAAATACTTGTATGATCGATGTGAAACTTTCACACTTGTTGCAGGCAGATTTGTAAAACACAATTGATTAAATTTAATCAAAATACTAAGAATAAGGTTAGAAATATTCCTCCATAATATACTACCTAAACGTTGTTTGTTTGTAAGAACAAGCACAATTTTAGAACACTACTCTAAATGATGGACAAACTGAGTCATGCCCCATTTTTATTAAGTCATGAAACTAGCCTGCAAATGATGTAGATCTAGTTGTAAAATTATGCAAAAAATAAAATAGAACATAATGGATTCAATCTTTGTGAATACATCAAGTAGCGTTTGCATTGTGGATTGGGATTGGTTAAAACACTAGCTCTAGAGTCTATTGAGGTGGGAAATATACCCTACTTCTCAAATCTCAGCAACAATCCAGGGCCATTCTCATTAATTTTCTAACCATTCTCATTTCACAATTTCACAGTTTCACAATTTCTCACAATTCTCAAAGAAAATGGGCCCCCATTCTCATTTCTCATAAAAAATCAAGGGTCATTCTAACATCTCAAAATAGGTGTATTTCCCTCTCTCTATTCAATTGCAACTAAACACATTTGACATCTTATTAGCTTTTCAACTAAATGAATTAATTACCTAATATAATATAATGTCCTGACTATGTGTTATTTTTTTTTCACATTAGCACTAAATGATGGAATGAAATTTCCCAAAAATTTCCCTCAGGTGGGATTCGAACCCACGACCTCTGGGTTGAGATGATAATTGACTAAGTATGTAGGCTGGGGGTTACAGAGACATCGGTTCGTCCGAGTAACCTTTTAACAGCCCGCTGCTTGGGATGATGGCATCATTCTGGTCTCACAACCTTGGGGTCATGAGTTTGAGTCCCATCAGGGCCACTTGATATAAAATGGAAGATGTCTCTTCAGCTATGTCAATCATTGATATATGCTCAGAATATGCAACTGTTAATACTATTGTTTTTAATGAGTCAAAGACTAAATGTGTATGTTTTAAACCTTAGTGTCTTAAGAATTTACATGTACCTTCTATCGTTTTGAATAATAATGAGCTTGAATATGTTCATTGCATTAAATATCTTGGTGTAATGTTAAATGATGAAAGTAATGATGAAAATGATCTAGTCCGGCATAAGAGGTACTTGTATGCCAAGGGTAATTTGTTGATTTCAAAGTTTAAGAATTGTTCAGATGATGTTAAACAAGTATTGTTTAGAGCTTTTTGTAACAATGAGTATGGTGGACACCTTTGGTCTAATTTTTCAACTGATAGTATGAACAAATTAAAGGGAGCTTTTAATGATGTCTACAAAACATTATATAAAGTCAAAAGAGGCACAAGTATGTCTTCCATAATATGTACATAATAACATTGATAGTCTGAAAACTATTCTGAGGAAGGCTTGTTATCGCTTCCGCCTGCGATTATTTGAATCAGCAAATATGCTGATTCAGGCCATCATCAATTCGGTTTTCTTTTTTAATGTATCCTCTTTAACCGTGCTCTGGTATAAAGAATTATTTGTTTGGCTTTTTTATCATGTATGTTTTATATGGATTTTTGTCTGAAATAAAGTTATATATATCTGACATTTGCGTTGATTATAAGGGAAGCGTCTATAAGGAGTCGTTAATCAACACACAACTGGGACGTCTATATAACAACCAATTATTCCCATACAATCACTATTACCAGCACAAAAAAACATAGTGCTTAAACGACAATGTCATTATAACGCCTAGTAATATTCGATATATCCAAAGCTCTATAGCACTCACTAGTGCTAATCAATAAATAGTTCACGGGATTAAAAACATGCTGCTTGCATTGTGTGCATGAGGCGTTATTACATAAGGAAGGGAATTTATTGAATTAAAATTGTGTTCAACTCGAAGTCTATTTGAGGGGAGGCTGCAAAATGCAGAAATACAGTACCTCTTCAAACGAAAGCACTTTCAAAAACGTAACATCAGACAAAACAACAATTTAATAACATAATTACAATGTACAAAAGTATTTTGACAATGATTTGGTAAAGAATTGCAACAAATTTATTTGTCTAAAAATCTGTCACTTGATTTTACTGACATTATTCATTATATGTATGAACTCTATTAATACAGTAATACAGTAAATTCACATGATTCCCTTACTCAAAGTTATTATCTGCTTTTCTTCCAAAAATAATTCTAAATTTAATACAATTCTATTAACATTGCTTAAAATTAGTGTAAGTTAAAATGATACTAAATCAATTTTTGGTCAACTCACTCAGAAGCCATGAAATGTACTTTGTAGTTTCCACCAGCACTGGTGGTAATTCTCGCCATGTTGATGTCCTGTTTCGAGTTCCTAGTCAAGGCCACAGTTTTCAAACTTCCTGTGAACTTATCCAGGTTGAAGTTCTCTGCTTCAGGAAGTCACAGGCCAAATCATGAAGTCGACAGGATACTACAAAAAATGGTATGATACCAGAATGGCATATTGATGTACATAGAATCATGACAGGGTTTCTACTAATAAACCATTGAAATCCACTGGGCAAACCCCTGTTTGTGAAAACTTGGATCTGCTAGTGAGACTAATTAAAATTCTTTGAATCAATACTATTCGTTGATTAATATACCATCATGGTTATGATTTTAAAGTCCCCAGGTTCCATGCAAGCTCCTCGGATCACTCCTGTGATGTACTCCCTCTCTTCTATTGTCAGAGGTCTCTTCTCGCGTACCTGGAAATTATTGCAGAAAACTTACATGTACAAGTAGATACTTTAAGAGGAAATTCTTTGATTATCTAATAATGAACAAATGTATAAAATATTCGTAATCTTACACTTATAACAGTATATATATTGAAATGCGATAGGTGTTGTTTAATTTTTCACAAAATGTTCATAATCTCAATTTGGGGATTATTTCCAAAATATTTGTTTTCTCAGTGCCGTGTCTTATGCTTCACCAACAACTGTGGCAATATATATGTGAGAAGCTAAAGGAAATACTTGTATGATCGATGTGAAACTTTCACACTTGTTGCAGGCAGATTTGTAAAACACAATTAATTAAATTTAATCAAAATACTAAGAATAAGGTTAGAAATATTCCTCCATAATATACTACCTAAACGTTGTTTGTTTGTAAGAATGTAACAAAAGTTGTTAGGGCCTCCAGTGCGCGGGTTCATTGTAACATGACCGCAGAGTATAAACAACCCCTGTAGTATAAGTTGCACTGGACTAGGTTAATATCCCAGTTACACACACCTTGATAGGCTTTGTTGTTTACTATGGCCACTGTAGGATTAGGGACCAGTACTCTCTTGTACTGTGTTGAGCCGATTAGCGGCAGTTCTCTCTTAGACGCTGGTACAGCAGCACAGGGTTGGCAACCTACTCCCTGGAATACGGGAGTAGGCCACTTTACTTGTGCCATTACTGAGGCTGGCTGATGGCCTTCCTCCCTCACCGTCGTGGACTAGGTCTACCGTGGTTGTAATGTAGGGGACGCCTGTAGTACAGCGTGTCAGCACCGGTGCGAAGTCCTCCCCGGTGGAGGCCTCTCGTGAAACCCGGGTAATACACCCCCACTACCTACGGACGGACGTCAGTCCTGGTACGTGGTGCACGTGTAGTCTTAGGAAACACAACGAGGAGTGGTCTAGCTGAGGAACGTCTGCAGCGCAGCCAGGGCCCCGCCTGAAAAGGAGGTGAGCCCTGGGGGAGTGTCGCCGCTTGGCGCACGTGTTCCTGTTGATCCAGTAGCACATTGGTTTCGGATGTTCCAGACGTTCCAGCTACTTTGTTTACAAGAACAAGCACAATTTTAGAACACTACTCTAAATGATGGACAAACTGAGGTCATGCCCCATTTTATTAAGTCATGAAACTAGCCTGCAAATGATGTAGATCTAGTTGTAAAATTATGCAAAAAATAAAATAGAACATAATGGATTCAATCTTTGTGAATACATCAAGTAGCGTTTGCATTGTGGATTGGGATTGGTTAAAACACTAGCTCTAGAGTCTATTGAGGTGGGAAATATACCCTACTTCTCAAATCTCAGCAACAATCCAGGGCCATTCTCATTAATTTTCTAACCATTCTCATTTCACAATTTCACAAGCTCACAATTTCACAATTTCAAAGAAAATGGGCCCCCATTCTCATTTCTCATAAAAATCAAGGGTCATTCTAACATCTCAAAATAGGTGTATTTCCCTCTCTCTATTCAATTGCAAATCTAAACACATTTGACATCTTATTAGCTTTTTCAACTAAATGAATTAATTACCTAATATAATATAATGTCCTGACTATGTTATTTTTTTCACATTAGCACTAAATGATGGAATGAAATTTCCCAAAAATTTCCTCAGGTGGGATTCAACCCACGACCTCTGGGTTGAGATGATAATTGACTAAGTATGTAGGCTGGGGTTACAGAGACACACGGTTCGTCCGAGTAACCTTTTAACAGCCCGCTGCTTGGGATGATGGCATCATTCTGGTCTCTGCAACCTTGGGTCATGGAGTTTGAGTCCCATCAGGGCCACTTTGATATAAAATGGAAGATGTCTCTCTTCAGCTATGTCAATCATTGATATATGCTCAGAATATGCAACTGTTAATACTATTGTTTTTAATGAGTCAAAGACTAAATGCGTATGTTTTAAAACCTTAGTGTCTTAAGAATTTACATGTACCTTCTATCGTTTTGAATAATAATGAGCTTAAATATGTTCATTGCATTAAATATCTTGGTGTAATGTTAAATGATGAAAGTAATGATGCAAATGATCTAGTCCGGCATAAGAAGTATTTGTATGTCACGGGTAATTTGTTGATTTAAAAGTTTAAGAATTGTTCAGATGATGTTAAACAAGTATTGCTTCTAAAGCTTTTGTAACAATATATGGTGGATACCTTTGGTCTAATTTCAACTGATAGTATGAACAAATTAAAGGGAGCTTTTAATGATGTCTACAAAACATTATATAAAGTCAAAAGAGGCACAAGTATACTTCCATAATATGTACATAATAACATTGATAGTCTGAAAACTATTCTGAGGAAGGTTTGTTATCGCTTCCGCTCAGGACATTTGAATCAGCAAATATGCTGATTCAGGCCATCATCAATTCGGGTTTTCTTTTTAATGTATCCTCTTTAACCGTGCTCTGGTATAAAGAATTATTTGTTTGGCTTTTTATCATGTATGTTTTATATGATTTTTGTCTGAAATAAAAGTTATATATATATCTGACATTTGGCGTTGATTATAAGGGAAGCTGCCTATAAAGGAGGTGTTAATCAACTTTTACAACTGGGGCGTCTATATAACAACCAATTATTCCCATACAATCACTATTACCAGCACAAAAACATAGTGCTTAAACGACAATGTCATTATAACGCCTAGCAATATTCGATATATCCAAGCTCTATAGCACTCACTAGTGCTAATCAATAAATAGTTCACGGGATTAAAAACATGCTGCTTGCATTGTGTGCATGAGGCGTTATTACATAAGGAAGGGAATTTATTGAATTAAAATTGTGTTCAACTCAGAAGTCTATTTTGGAGCTGCAAAAATGCAGAAATACAGTACCTCTTCAAACGAAAGCACTTTCAAAAACGTAACATCAGACAAAACATAACAATTTAATAACATAATTACAATGTACAAAAAGTATTTTGACAATGATTTGGTAAAAGAATTGCAACAAATTTATTTGTCTAAAAAA
>CM032660.1:61809200-61836360 GCA_019095985.1 Streblospio benedicti | reverse complement strand
TATAACATACAGTCGGACCCGTTTTACTCGAGCTTCGCATAAGTTGACCACCCGCCTAAGTAGAACACATTTTAACTTCCTTCAAACTTACTATTGATTGCTACTAAAAATAACCTGCTTATTTCGACCCCCTTTTAACTTTCCTGAGAAACCCGTGTTATTCCGGCCCAAATCTCACTTCTCTTGAGGCATTAACCCACTTATCTCGACCAAATGAGAATTTAGCGTCGAAATATTCATAGTTACACGCAACAAACCGGTGCACATGCCGACCAAACGATCAACTAAAACCGGTGCACATGTTAATTCCGACCAAACAATAGATCAAAGACCAGTCAAGACAAAGTAGTATTAAGCGTCTAACTATGATTTGCCGAAGTGCTATTTAAACCATGTTTGGTGGTCAACTTCTCTGATTAATAGCTTTGATACTTACTAGTGGTCAAGACAAAGCTTTGAAATTATTACCTTGAAACCGTTGAAAGCATAATGACCAGTCAAGACAGAAGGTCGGAATACAAAACGTCTAACCGAAGTGCCATATAATAACATATAAGTTTAACAATAGTTTTTAGTCAAGGAAAACACTCAGTTCACACACTAAGCTTTCAATGGCATCCGCCATCTTGTTCACAGTGGTTGACGTCATTCGTCGTCACTGGGACCTCGGGAGATTCCCGGGTTGCGCGCCCCCCTCCCCCTCTCGGGTGAGGACATTGTTCCAGATGGAAGGAAGCTGGTAC
The DNA here is from genome assembly GCA_019095985.1 of Streblospio benedicti. Classification (NCBI taxonomy): domain Eukaryota; kingdom Metazoa; phylum Annelida; class Polychaeta; order Spionida; family Spionidae; genus Streblospio; species Streblospio benedicti. The sequence continues at coordinate 61,835,617 of CM032660.1, read as the reverse complement.
CTGCCCCCATCTCTATTTAGTGAGGGCTTGAGTTTCCTGATATTAATGGCCTCCTTCACGCCACGTTCAAAATATTTGGGTTCTACACATAAGATGTTGGTCCCTTCGAGCGAGACACTGTGTCCTTTACTGTCTGTGTGCAGGTGGCGAGACACCTCTGATCCAGCTGAACTGGGTCTGCGGTGTTCTAGGAACCTCGCTTTTAATGCGCGTTCAGTCTCTCCCACGTACGAGGCCTCACAATCCTGGCACTTTATCTGGTAGACAGGTCCCAATTACACGTTCTTTCTCCAGGGGGTCCTTGGGTCTCACCAGTAGCCGTGTGACAGTTGTAATGAACAAAGTGGATTATACTCGAAAGTGCCGTGATCTATTGGTTGATGAACGCACATACAAGAAGTTGAATAGAGATCCAACCAGTAATTACAAGAAACAATTCGCAGATGCTCTACGTGATTTGAAAGAACGAGGTTCATTAGATGTGGCACTCCATCGGAAATTGTATCCAACCACAGATCAACCACCAAGGTTCTACGGCTTACCGAAAGTTCACAAGACCAACATGCCCATGAGACCTATCGTTAGCTCTATAGGGCGCGCAACCCGGAATTCTCCCGAGGTCCCAGTGATGACGAATGACGTCAACCACTGTGAACAAGATGGCGGATGCCATTGAAAGCTTAGTGTGTGAACTGAGTGTTATCCTTGACTAAAAACTATTGTTAAACTTATACATGTAAAACCAGTATTAAAGTGCAATAATGGTAAATTTTATTACTATTTTTCTGAATATATTTTGTTCAGCTTGAGCCAATAAAGTATTGTTCAAGCATTAAAGTATTGTTATCTTCAAACATTTAGGATTTTTGCTTTTATGAAAGTATAAAACACACGAGTTCTTTAAAATAAAACCATTAGATGTTTTTTTCTTTGTACTGCAAAAAAAATGGTATGTAGGTAGTTTTGATGTCTAGATCATAGAAGAATGTGGAATATGACATCATTAAGTTTTAAAGACCAAGTATAGTAAAAGCCTGTTTAGCTCGACCTTTGATAATTTGAATTATTTGGATAAGTTGAAATCAGTGCTCAAAGGGATCTGGGATATTTGCTAAGCTGAGCAGTGAGCATCAATCTAATTTTGTTGCCTTGATTGTGTTTTGCAGGAAGATGTGTCAGTTGTAAAAATGGCTTTTGGGGTGAGAAATGTGAAACAAAGTGCCCAGGTTGTACCTTCTGTTCACAGGTAAATATACATGCAAATTGCACTGGTATATCATGCAGAGGATGTTTTATAGTTTCTGGATTCAACATATTAATACACTTACATTTTGTTAGAAGTACAAAAACTGTATATTTACATGTCTCCAATTGTCTTTTTTCCACGTTTCTCAAATCTTAATTTTGATTACTTATTATTTACTCTATATTTATTTAATGTAGACTTTAATTTAGAATTTTTAAAATTTATTTTCAAATATTTTCACCATTTATTTTACATGGCCTCATCAGGAATTAATCTAAACTTAAACTTACAAAACTACAAACTTACATTATTGTACTGAATAGTTACTATTCACAAATCAACTGTGTGAAATGTATATTTACATTTGCTACGTTTCAAGGGCACATGCCCCGTTCGACTGGCTTCTTCTTGCGCAGGATCTTGTTCGATTCGACCACCAAGATCGTCGGCAGAAAGGTTAACTGGTCAAGAAGGAAGACCCTGGAGGCTTTAGAAATATGGAAAAGGGAGCCAAGCTGAACCTAAACATGAGCAAAAGCCATCCCCCATCCTGACCAAATTTCTCAATCAAGTGGGAAATTCCATTCCACGTGGCCTTAGCGCCATCTGCGCACAAGATCATGAGCAAGAAAGAAGCCAGTAAGCGGGCGTTTGCCCTTGAAACGTAGCAAGCGTAAATTTACAGTATCTGTGCTCCTAACAAAATGTTAGTGTATCAATGTATGCACTGGTATTTTTCATATTCTAAATACGTTCATGAAAAAGTCAAACAGACAGTCTCTGCAGTACCAGATAAGTACTCGTCTACTAGTCAGAGACTAGTATCAAACCAACATGCAAGAAAAATTTGTAGCTTTTGTCAAAGCTGTAAGATGTAGATTTGGGACAAGTAACATTGTTGAAGGACAATACTAATAAGAAGTAACAATACCAGTCGTACATGTACACCAATGTGCTGACAGCAAGTTCACTGAGTTACATTTTCTATCATAATGAATATCAATAGAAAATTTAGGAATGATACGCAATTTTTTTGCCACATCTACATTGTTTTTTTTAAATTATTTTGATTGGTTTTCATGATAGTGAACACTTACATAAAAATGGCATTTTTTCAGTCTGTGGGAGACGGAGTCAAACATTTTAAATAAGGATATTAAAATTGGGAATTAGGAACCAATGTTGGTTCAGCAGCATCTTAATTTGAATACACTCAAGTGATACAACAATGTGTGTACAAATCAAAAATATACAGGACTGATGACGAATTAGGAACATGGAATTTAGCCGAATATTTCGAATTTGAAACGAACGACCGAATCAAGGCAAACGAATCTATAAAAGGCGAATGATAAATTCTCATTTTACTCACCTTGCAGATAAAACGGGAAATTCTTGAATTACATGCATGAAAACAAGCCTGAATGTCTGAAAATTTGCATAGTTCGGGAAATGTCCATAAATTCTGATAATAATTGGAATCTGCATGCTGTCAGGACCTTATATTACGCAAATTCTGAGAAAAAGAAAGAATTATGCGAATTTTGAGAATGACACTCAAAGTCGATTCTGTAAATTCGCAAATTTGTTCAGGTTTTTCGCAAAATTCGTTTAGGCCTTGAGCTGGTATCACCCAACTGTTCTGCGATCTTATTTTGGTTACATGTCATTTAAAATTACCGTTTCAAGTTTATTTGCTGCACTATAACATATATGGCATTATGCAACACGAAGGATAACAAACTTTCCATTTACATGCATTTATACTGCCATGGGGTGATATAGCAAAATGAAATTAAAACTAAAACGAATTTGTGTTACGTTCAATTTCGAATTTTGGGAATTATCTGAATCAAAGAATCAATATTATTCATTGGGAAATTCTTTGAAACTAATGATACAAAGAGAACGAAGAGGAGAATTTTTGAGAAGTGAAACTGAAGGAGAATTTTAAAGGTAGACTACGTATTTTTCCGAATCTATCACTGGATCCAAGGTGAGCTTGAAGAATTTACCGTAGAAAGATGAAAACACCGTATACAATTTCGGGAATGAGAATTTACGGAAAATTCCCTGTCTATAATTCATAATCAGTACACTACATTATTATTTTGATTATGTTTAAAGAGGTTTTAACATATATTTATTGTGTTCAATTATTTTTATGTTGATAGCATGTGCATTAGTATTAGACTTTAAATTGAACAATTTTAAGAATGAGTGCACTATGATTAAGTTATTTTCTTTTTTTGAATAAAAGATATTTTGAGATGCACTCAGGAATGTGTTTATTGAGAATATTTCATTTGATATAGTCAATAGTGATATTTGACTTATTTATGAGTTCACTTATAAGATTGTATTAAATAATGATTTCGGACTATAACCATAGAATTTATGATATTTTGCTATAATATGAGCAAGCTGTGCATCTTGATGATATGAATGAAAACTGGAACAAAAGAATATCTCATTTTTTAGTGGTACATCATTTGGGATGTACTAAATTTATAATATCCAGATGTTATGAAATTTTATTTACCGTATTCCCGCCCCGCCCATTAAAGCCCAAGAAATCCTTGATGACCGTAACTTTGTTTTAAAATGTTACAATTTATTACGTTTTCTTATGCCGATTCCTCTAATTTCGCTTACGATTCTGTATCCTGACGGTATCAGTACTGTAATCCCCAAATTAGGAATGTTCAAAATATCTGACTATTTTATTTACCGTATTCCCGCCCATTAAAGCCCAAGAAATCCTTGATGACCGTAACTGTGCTTTGAAATGTTACGATTTATTATGTTTTCTTACGCCGATTCCTCTAATTTCGCTTATGATTCTGTATCCTTCTGACGGTATCAGTACTGTAATCCCCAAATTAGGAATGTTCAAAATATCTGACTATTTGTCATAGACAAAAAAATGCAATTTTCATGTAAGTGTTCACTATTATGTAAACCATTCAGAATAACAAATATTGCAATGTATATGGGGCAAAAAATCAGCATTTCATTCCTGTACTATTTTTTTTTAATATTCATTACCATTTTTACTAAAACAATGCTATGTATTTGGTACACAACACTTGGTCTCATTTTGTTTTAGAATTTTCTTTTATGCTTATTCAAATACTAATGTCTTTGTTTAATTTTGTTTAACAACTGTTTAATTTTGAATTTTTATTTAAACATTTTCAAAACATGTACATGTAGGTTCCGTATAAAAAAATATAATAGAAATACTATCTAAGACAGTATAGAGAATACATAGTGGTTATTAAGATTAATAATCTTAACCAAATGTATTTTTTGTACTGTATTTGAACTGTCTTAACTTGTATTTCTATTTTATTTTTTACAAGGAAACTACATGGTTTAGAAAATGTTTAAATAAAGATTTAAAATTAAACAATTGTTTACAAAATCAAACAAAAACATTACTATTGGAATATCACACAGCATAAAAAGAAAATTTAAAACAAAATTACCATTAATGTGGACCTACGTCAAAAAAACTAAACCGCGTCTGGAAATACGTCTTATAATACCCACACAGCAAAGTCACCCATGAAATAAAAACTACTTCAAATAAAAAGCTATTGTTCACAGGACTTATACCCCAACTACTTGGCTACTCAGAACAGCAAAAATATCTATTTTACCTCTATTACTTTTCTCTCAGGAGCAGGATTTGTAGAGTACGTAATTTTGGACTCCATGACACATTTGTTTCAGAAAAAAAAAAATTACATATATACTTTTCTCTACTAATACTGTTATATGTTAACATGAGTATTTTAATCATTCATGACTTAATATATTCAATTAGGAAACTAATGAGCCATCTTGGGTGCTTTTATCTTAATATTTGACAATTTTATGAGCATAATACTAACCCTACCCCCTAACGTCATTTTGTGCCAAAGGGTATGTGACATACTGATATACTGTAACACTTTCAATAAAATCTTCAACTAGTGATATAATGTCATGACTTCCAAGATAATTTTGCATTCTGCGCCCATATCTGCTATAAACAATAGTAAAAATTGTATTATGAAGTCCCTAAATCACTTTTTAACATAATGTACCCCTGTATTTTGATACCTTTTAATTCAGAATGTATGTGGTAACTGTTTATTATTCGTATAACGTTTCGATGATACTTAAAACAAACATTTTAAGTCATAGGATAGTACAACAATGATCTGACATACAAAAATATACAGAGTATAGCTTTCAGATTCTGTGCACACCAATCCATTTTTGGTGCAAGTGCAGTTACTTGCACAAGGAGATCGCCCTCTACATGAACACAGTAGGTCATCCAGCATTTCTGCTTCAGTGGGCCCATCAAAAAGCTTTGGTTTCCACATATCCATTTTGTACTAACCATTCCCTTCTGGAGAAAGTATGTTTGGCGAAGCCTCATGTCAAGAAAAAACATATCTTAACTTGATAACAAGCAAACTTTACTTGTTCTTCGAAACTAGGTTCAGATGGAGGTATTCTTTGCAGAGGCATATCCCTTTCTATCAGTTCAATGCGAAGTTTTGAAAGATCACCATGTGCGTCTTGGAAACTTCCCGAAGGATCATAGAGTGATGCAATAAATCCTCATGAAGCTTCAAAGGCCAGCGCAGTGTCATCACTATTGAGATGATAAAAAGAGGGAAGTATTTCTGGTACACAATGTCTGCACTACCTTCCACAATTTCTTTTTACCTACTCCATTGAATAACAAGGTGGGATAGCAGCCAGTTAAAGCATGAATTGGAGGTAGTATTTCAGCTACCTCATTATCTACATTTGAGCAGATATCATGTGCAGGAACAAGGGTCCTGAGATCAGCAGTGGCAGTCACTTTCCCTTTTCAATCCATTGTTTATCAATGGACTGTAGCTTTGAAAAATAGTGAATGGCAAGGACAAGTACATCTGTATCTGATGACTTGATTGTCACACTTCCATTCACTGTACCTGTGACAAATACTTTATCAGCCTCTTATGCATGGAATATATCATTTGTGTATCTGCCTATTCATGATTACAGAAAAGCTCAGGGACTGGTAATGATCCTTGTGATGATATGCACACTGTCTCTTCACCATTAGCTAATCTATCAGACAGGTAGATTTTTCTCTCCAGGTGACTTACAAGCTCTCGAGATTTTGGTGCATTGTCACAAATGTATTGAAAGAAGTTTGTCAATGTTGATTTATTCACCGACAGAGCCATCAATGTTTGCCAAAGAGGAACTTTACGCCCAGCTATGACTTGGTATTCCCTAGCTCCACTCACTGAGGCCAGTCTTCGGCTTCTTTCTTCCCCTTTGACTGACTTGTCACTGTTATATTGATCGAAAACACTTAAGAAGTTCATCCATATAGACTCTAGCAATATCCCCAAAAATATGACACTGATTTGGGAGAGAATGAAGTTCACCCATTGCACCCCTGATGTAGACATGTGTCTCTGGCTGAGGCTGAGGTGTTTGATCATTTTCACATTCTGGTATTTGCTTTGCAAGAACATGACTGAGCTCAGCTTTCATAGTCTTTTCTCATGGTTCCATTCTCATGGAACAGGGAAGTGGGTACTGCAGTGATGGGATTTCTAATAACTTGAAGAAGAGCAGTATCCTGGTGAACTTGTGCTATTTTCAGGGCCCTCCTGAACACTATTTCAGCACTAAGTCTGACAAATTTCTTCTTGCCCTGTACAAGCATCACTGTCTTCGTCTTCATGTCTGTAAATGTATTCAACTTGCTGCAAGTTACAGGACTATAAAAACTCTTCTTTCCATTTGACGACAGAGTGTCATCAATGAACCTATTCATAGACATACATACATAATTATATAGTTTTAAACAGGATAATAGTCCAATTATTTACATTGAGCTTTCGATAGGAACTCCTATCTTGATCACAATGACGTCACGAATTGTCACTGTGCGCGTGGGAAAGTCCCCAGCTGCGTGCCCCCCCCCTCATGGGTCAACACGTTGGTCCATATGTCCGGTAGTCTATGTCTCCCCCATTCCTGTTCCAGGATGGCTTCAGTTTTCTGATCTGAATGGCTTCCTTGACTCCCATTTCAAAATACTTGGGTTCAACACACAGAATCTTAGTCTTATCCAGTGAGATACTCTGAATCACTGCGCAGACTGTGTAGTAAGTGATCCGTTGGAATGTGACAGTGCAAAGAGACACTTGGTTAAAGTTTTGAGACTAAATGGGTATCCAAAAAATCTGTTGACGACGACGAAGAAGGATACAAGGGACAAGACAAGCTCACCTAAGGATGTTACTCAACCTGAACTCCGTAAGAAGCCCCCAGTTGTGACACCCTATGTCAAGGGTGTTTCAGAACACATTAGAAGGGTGATGAGTAAGTTTAAGGTTCAAGTGTTCTTCAAACCAGTGAACACATTGAGACAGTTGTTGGTGAGACCTAAGGACCCCTTAGACAAAGAAAGGGTGATTGGGCTAGTGTATCAGATCAAGTGTAGTGACTGTGATGCTTTTTATGTGGGAGAAACAGAGAGATCTGTAAAGACTGGGTTCCTAGAACACAGACGCCCGAGTTCCACAGGCTCAGAAGTGTCGCACCATATCCACATTGACCAGCAAGGTCATGGTATCTCACTGGATAAGACTAAGATTCTGTGTGTTGAACCCAAGTATTTTGAAAGAGGAGTCAAGGAAGCCATTCTGATCAGAAAACTGAAGCCATTCCTGAACAGGGATGGGGGAAGACATAGACTACCGGAAATATGGACCAACGTGCTGACCCATGAGAGTGGGAGGCACACAGCTGGGGACTTTCCCGCGCACACAGTGACGATTCGTGACGTCATTGTGATGAAGATAGGAGTTCCTATCGAAAGCTCAATGTAAATAATTGGACTATTATCCTGTTTAAAACTATATAAGTATGTATGTATGTCTATCAAATCAAGGATAAATGAACCTCCATCAAACTGAACCTATTCAGCTTTGCACCACCTGATTCAACTACAGACAAGATGGAGTTTTGCACAACATCATTTGCAATGACTCCACTAGAAATATGTAACAACTTCCCATCTGGATGGCAATCTTTGTCAAAAGGATTTGTCATATTAGCATCAATATGACTTAACAGCTATTGAAGATGCTGTTCATCTCGTTTCATTGCTGCAGGCTGGGTCTGCTCATGATCGGCATATCCAGTTGGACTCAAACCACTGCTCTCTTTCATGGCTCTAGCATATTCTCCAAGCATTCCATGAGTCAGAGTCCAGCGCAAAAGAGCTGATTCATTTCTTGTGAGGCCAATGATGCCTCCATCACTTTTTGCATTATTTATAACTGTGGACTCTGTGCCCATATCACTTAATATGCGATTGAATGATCCAACTGTCCTTCTAATTGTAAACTGGCCATCTTGAAAAAAACTGTTGTGCACATCCTGAAGCAGTTGTGTCATATCCAGCGAACATAGTTATGATGATCCGTTGTAAAGAAATATGGTGTCATGGCTAACTGTGAGGATAAATGAAGATCCCAGTTACCTTCATGCTCTGCTCTGATACTGCATATCAGTATTTGCACAGCATAGAGAAAGTTTGACCAATACTGTACAGTTGGAAATTCTTAACTTTGGAGGTTCCTAAACTGCTTAAAATTTGCTTTAATATATTTTAGGGTTGGCAGTTTCTTCCACTGGCGGAAGTTTCCGTGTAAACTTCCACTTTCTTCCCCAAGTTCCGTCGGAAGAAATACCAATCTTTCACCATTTCGTCCGAAGCAGAAGAAATATTAAATTCACTATTTTTTTTTCACATATAATCTGTAACTTTCTTATTTATAATATTGTACTATCCTATGACTTAAAATGTTTGTTTTAAGTATCATTTAAAAACGTTATACGAATAATAAACAGTTACCACATACATTCTGAATTAAAAGGTATCAAAATACAGGGGTACATTATGTTAAAAAGTGATTTAGGGACTTAATAATACAAAATTTACTATTGTTTACAGCAGATATGGGTTCAGAATGCAAAATTACCTTAGAAATTATGATATTATATCACTAGTTGAAGATCTTATTGACAGTGTTACAGTATATCAGTATGTCACATACCATTTGGCACAAAATGACGTTTGGGGGGTAGGGTTAGTATTATGCTCATAAAATTGTCAAATATTAAGATAAAAGCACCCAGGATGGCTCATTAGTTTCCTAATTGAATGTAGTAAGTTTTGAATGGTTAAAGTACTCATGTTAACATAAAACAGTATAAGTAGAGAAAAGTATATGTAATTTTTTTTCTAAAACAAAAGTGTCATGGAGTCCAAAATTACGTACTCTACAAATCCTGCTCTTGAGACAAAAGTAATAGAGGTAAAATGGATTTGTTTACTGTTATGAGTAGCCAACTAGTCAGGGTATAAGTCCTGTGAACAATAGCTTTTTATTTGAAGTAGTTTTTATTTCATGGGTGACTTTGCTGAGTGGGTATTATAAGACGTATTTCCAGACGCGGTTTAGTATGCCAAACAAATAGTGGTAAACTATGCAGTGTTACAACTGATGCATTAAAGACCCTGAGAATAGCTGCCAATGCAAGACAGGATGATGTTCATGACCGTTTGTCCCCATTAATCATGTCGCCTACTTTTATACAACAAAAGCAACCACGGTGGCATTCTCAATGCCGAAATAGATACCTCCTGAAAAAAACGTATGAGAGGATAGAGAGACAGAGGGAAACTAGCACTGTTGAATCATCATTGATGAAAGAATCTGATGAGTCGTCTGCAATGATTGATACAGCTACAGTGCCAACTCGCAGATCCATGATGCCTAAATATGAAGCACGCTTACATTGTGTAATATGTTGCAAAATGTATGATAAAGATGGCAAGAAACCAACCTCACTTGTTGCTACAGATGCTCGTCAGAAGTCTTTGAAGGAAAAGGCAAGAGAGTTGAATGATTCCCAGCTCTTGTCTCGCATTCAAGGCTTTGGTACGGAAACCATTGACATGGTTGCTTATGATATTTGTTACCATCGATGCTGCATGAATAAATACATGGCAACACGTAGTAAAGAGCAGCAAGATATGGATCCAGCCTGTGAAGAAATGGATGAAATGGAATCAATCTCAAGTGACAAGTACGAGAAGGCATTTCTTTCCCTTGCATCCAACATAACAGATGCTTTGTTCAAAGAATGTTCTGGATTTCTGTTGTCAAGTCTAAGAGATATGTACCAAGACATTTTGAAAAAAAAATGGTGTTGATACATGGGAATGCTACAAATCTACTTACTTGAAAAAACGCTTGATTTCACACTTTGGTAACAATATTGCATTTTTCCCTAGGAAGGGTGGCTCAGATTATGTTTGTTCTTCATCTATATCTATAGGAGATGTGCTTGCAAAATTGCAGGCAATTGGAAATGATCAAAATTCTGATGTGGATATTGTCTTACAAGCTGCAAGAATTCTAAGGGATAAAGCAAAGGAGTGTAAGAAAGTCAACAAGCCTAATCTTTCAGATTTATTGGATATTTCCACACAAGCTGCAAAGGATTTAGTTCCAGAAACCATTCTAAGATTCACACTGCAACTCATTAGTGATGGTACTTACCGCTCAGATGACGCCATTGAAAGTGAAAGAGAGAACTTTGAAAGGGCTTTAATCTTTGCACAGCAACTTTTGTATGCAGTTTGTGGGGTGAAGACTCCATTGACAGTTGGTGCAGCGTTTGAAGTGTACAATTCTTCACGCAGTAAGACTCAAATGACTATGCTTAATCGACTTTCTCAAAGCATAAGTTATGATACATTCCATCGACATTTGACATGCATTTACAACAGCATCATCAATCAAGTACAAGAAAGAGGATATTATCTCCCACCAAACATGCAAAATGGCCGATTTACACAATTTGCGATGGATAACATAGATTGGCAGGAGAAAACAAAGGATGGTACTACGTTTCATGCAACTAGTAGTATAATGATACAACCCCCATTGCAGAGAGAAAATGAAAATGCTATAGATATTAGTCCACAGGTGATGTTTGGAACAGACATAAGCACTTTGAGCAGAAGTAGAACTATTGCAGATGTTCCTGCTTCTCAGATTGATTTTTGCCGGATCACCACAAGTGAAAGAAAGTCTGCAAGGAAGCTGAATATGGAGTTGAACAGCATAGAATTTGAACAGGAAGGTCTAGCAATTTCTGAAATTCTCCTCCAGCTTTGGAGTCTAAGAAGAATGACTCCAACTCAATTGCTTGACATCAATCTTGAAGAAAATTCAGATGAATTAAGCTACAGTCCATTCTGTGCTGTTTCATCGACACTTCAAAATGCACACGAGATTGGTTACTTGCCACTTATTCCCTCTTCTCCAACTAATCCAAGTGTAGTCAAGACAGCTATGAAGAACCTTGTCAAACTGGCTGATGCTGTAGGCATGGAACACACAATAATTACAGCTGACCAATTAGTGTATGAGCTAGCATATGCCATCAAGAAACAACACCCAGAAGAATTTTCATCAGTAATTCTTCACCTAGGTGGGTTCCATTTGGCACATAATTTTATGGCATGTATCACTAAGGTCATGCGAGGAAGTGGAGCTGAAGAAATAGTTGTTGCCTCAAAGGTTCTCTTGGAAGGTACTGCAAATAAGTGTTTTGGTGACAAATGTGACTACTACCAGACAATGCATGCACTTACAGTACTCTATGAAGTAATGGTTTCACTAAATTGGGAAGCTTTTGAGGCTTGGTGTGAAAAAGAAAACAAGGATGTTACATGTGTGGAGGAGCTCAATAATCTGGCTGGGGAATTGTGTAACAGTGATACTAGCAGGGAAGAGCTATTAGATGTTGAGCCATTTTTCAAATCACTCCAGGAGCTCTTATCACAGTTCTCTCAGGCACATTCTCACTTGAAAAAACACAAATTGAAAAGGGGAAACATTTCTTGAAATGACCGGCATTTTATTGAGATTCATTCAAGCACAGCGAGATGGGTCATGGCTTGATTATCTGCAAGAGATAAGGAGAATGCTTCCATTACTTTGATTCTGAGAACTAATAAGAAACAGTTAAGACAGAGGATGAGGAGTGGATAACAGAATAACATTAGCAGAATGTGAACGATGAAAATTATTAGCATTGTATGCTTCAGGGTTGTTGAATCCCAATCCATCATGTTTGGGAATAAAGTTGTAGTTAGCACAGGAAGATGATTCATTTGTATTTTGGAAATAATTTGATTTCTGCAAATAGAAAAGCAAATTGTATGCGTAAAGATTGTTGAGTTGGTCAAAAGCGTCAAGTAAGCTGCTTAGAATTGTTTTCACTTCATTTTGAGCCCAGATTTTGAGTAATCGGTGATTACGTATATACATATGAAAGTAGTAAATATTTTATGCATAGAAGTTAAATGTACAAATTGCAGTTGCTTCATTTTACTAATAGTGATTTTGAATAGACATGTACACTTATTAACATCGATTACCCAGGTACATGGATCATATATTGTATATGTGTCATTATAAGATAACAGTAAATGTCACCATCATTTCTTACTCGTCGTTTTTAGTATTTGGAAGGCATGATGGCGGCCATCTTGAATTTTTGGAATTTCTAAGACATAGAAATTGGTGCTTCATAACTCAAAGATGTTTTATATGTTTTGTGATTCTGAAAAACATACCAGTAGACACCAAAGTCTTTGCTATATGTCTATTCATAAGCTATAGATGGCCGTTTATAGTAATTTTGTGTCGTTGTTGCAGCCATTTTGAATTTACTGGATCCTGCATACATAATTATTGGGTAGGCATAAGATATTTCTTTTTTAACTGTATCATCACCATCACAAACATCACTGAAGACACCAAAATCATTGCTCTATGTCTATTGGTAACAGCGATATGGCATTTTTTAGTATTTGGCGACCATGGTGGCGGCCATCTTGAATTCCTGGAGTTCCACAGATTGGATTTTCATGCAATTGGTCTTAAAATGTTTTAAACATCCTAGGGAACATAAATCAGTAGTAAAATGGTAGGGTATTTCACTTTGGCTGGGTGAACGATAATAACTTCTAAAACTGGCTTCTCCACTATTACCAAATATGCAGGTGAGGGTACTTATGTTCTAACGCCTGTAAAAACTGCCGTGTGGATTTCCTGCAGGGGTGGCCACCCTAGAAATGTTCCAGAAGGATTGTACTTTCAGAAAATAAAAATGATTTTTTATTGATTTTTTATAATCTTTGATAAGGAGTATATGTAACTAAAATTTAAATAAATTCTATAGATTGGTCTCTAACTTCACTAAATCAATTGACATTTGGTTTGTCCGAGACTTTCTGTGATGAACATGACTTGCCCTCATTAATGCCCACTCATATTCTATCGTAAAGCCACAGTTGAAATGTTGTTTAACCTTACACTACATATCCATTTCCCCATTGCCTTTCTTGTCATTGCAGTGTGGGTGAGATCTCTCTTCTAAAGTGCCAAGCATTTATGTCCTAACAGCAATACAATTAGGTACCCAGATATAACCTGGTCTTGGTTGTGATCATAAGATAGCTTTAATTTTCACAAGCACTCCTGCATAAATGAATTTCTGACACTGTGTCCTCCAATCTGCTGCTGACTGGAAACATGTCACCAAGTATTTCAAAAAAGTCCATGAATGGTTTAGCAGATAAAGTGTTGTCTATCAACTCATAAGCTGGGTTGGACGCCCCTTAATTGGCCTGGATATGCATTAATATTTGGGCATCTGTATTGAGATGATACTGATACTGTGGTTTAATTTTAACAATTTTTTATACTGTTTCTTTTATTTTCTCTACTTAGCTTTCAATACTGGTAGTTTATTTCTAATTCCTCAAATATTGATACATAAAAATTAATTGAATATGGTTTGCCTATACTCAAACGGCATTATTGATAAAATTCTTGTATTTGCAGCTTTCTGTCATGTGATCTTTTATCTCACCCAGTCATCAATATACTGGCAAAGAAGGCTGCAAAGAATGTACAGAACCTATGAATTCAGATAAAGAAAACGGCATTTGTGGATCTTGTAGAATAGGATATTATGGTGAACATTGTGATAAGAAGTGTGTTGGTGTAAAGAAGGTTGTGCCTTTAAAACGGGGCCTTTTTTCACCATTTCGTCTTTTTTATCAGATGACCTAAATTTTTTGAAGGTGTGGGTGGTCATGAGCCCATGTGAGTTGAAATAAATCGCATCAGTATGTGCCAGAAATATTCCTATAGTGCATGGACGGCAAATATTGTGCTCAGAAATGGTTTTTAGACCGTTTACAGTGGAAAATCCAAACAGCCGATTTCAAAAAGTAAACATTTTCCTCACAAAAAACTCTTGATTTCCTCACAAGCTCTGCTTATAACTCACAAAACTGGAGATTGATTGAACACCGTGGTCTCAATTGTCTTTTTCCACGTTTCTCAAATCTTAATTTTGATTACTTATTATTTACTCTATATTTATTTAATGTAGACTTTAATTTAGAATTTTTAAAATTTATTTTCAAATATTTTCACCATTTATTTTACATGGCCTCATCAGGAATTAATCTAAACTTAAACTTACAAAACTACAAACTTACATTATTGTACTGAATAGTTACTATTCACAAATCAACTGTGTGAAATGTATAGTTACATTTGCTATGTTTCAGGGCACATGCCCGTTCGACTGGCTTCTTCTTGCGCAGGATCTTACCCGATTCGACCACCAAGATCGTCGGCAGAGAGGTTAACTGGTCAAGAAGGAAGACCCTGGAGGCTTTTAGAAATATGGAAAAGGGAGCCAAGCTGAACCTAAACATGAAAAAGCCATCCCCATCCTGACCAAATTTCTCAATCAAGTGGGAAATTCCATTCCATGTGACGCCGGCGCCATCTGCGCACAAGATCATGAGCAAGAAGAAGCCAGTCGAAGCGGGCGTTTGCCCTTGAAACATAGCAAACGTAAATTTACAGTATCTGTGCTCCTAACAAAATGTTAGTGTATCAATGTATGCACTGGTATTTTTCATATTCTAAATAATGTTCATGAAAAAGTCAAACAGACAGTCTCTGCAGTACCAGATAGTACTCGTCTACTAGTCAGAGACTGAGTAGTATCAAACCAACAGGCAAAAAAAAATTTGTAGCTTTTTTGTCAAAGCTGTAAGATGTAGATTTGGGACAAGTAACATTGTTGAAGGACAATACTAATAAAAAGTAACAATACCAGTCGTACACATGTACCAATGTGCTGACAGCAAGTTCACGGAGTTACATTTTCTATTATAATGAATATCAATAGAAAATTTAGGAATGATACGCAATTTTTTTGCCACATCTACATTGTTTTTTTTAATTATTTTTTGATTGGTTTTCATGATAGTGAACACTACATAAAATGGCATTTTTTTCAGTCTGTGGGAGACGGAGTCAAACATTTTAAATAAGGATATTAAAATTGGGAATTAGGAACCAATGTTGGTTCAGCAGCATCTTAATTTGAATACACTCAAGTGATACAACAATGTGTGTACAAATCAAAAATATACAGGACTGATGACGAATTAGGAACATGGAATTTAGCCGAATATTTCGAATTTGAAACGAATCGAATCGAATCAATCAAGGCAAACGAATCTATAAAAGGCGAATGATAAATTCTCATTTTACTCACCTTGCAGATAAAACGGGAAATTCTTGAATTACATGCATGAAAACAAGCCTGAATGTCTGAAAATTTGCATAGTTCGGGAAATGTCCATAAATTCTGATAATAATTGGAATCTGCATGCTGTCAGGACCTTATATTACGCAAATTCTGAGAAAAAGAAAGAATTATGCGAATTTTGAGAATGACACTCAAAGTCGATTCTGTAAATTCGCAAATTTGTTCAGGTTTTTCGCAAAATTCGTTTAGGCCTTGAGCTGGTATCACCCAACTGTTCTGCGATCTTATTTTGGTTACATGTCATTTAAAATTACCGTTTCAAGTTTATTTGCTGCACTATAACATATATGGCATTATGCAACACGAAGGATAACAAACTTTCCATTTACATGCATTTATACTGCCATGGGGTGATATAGCAAAATGAAATTAAAACTAAAACGAATTTGTGTTACGTTCAATTTCGAATTTTGGGAATTATCTGAATCAAAGAATCAATATTATTCATTGGGAAATTCTTTGAAACTAATGATACAAAGAGAATTTTGCAAATTTTGAGAAGTGAAACTGAAGGAGAATTTTAAAGGTAGACTACGTATTTTTCCGAATCTATCACTGGATCCAAGGTGAGCTTGAAGAATTTACCGTAGAAAGATGAAAACACCGTATACAATTTCGGGAATGAGAATTTACGGAAAATTCCCTGTCTATAATTCATAATCAGTACACTACATTATTATTTTGATTATGTTTAAAGAGGTTTTAACATATATTTATTGTGTTCAATTATTTTTATGTTGATAGCATGTGCATTAGTATTAGACTTTAAATTGAACAATTTTAAGAATGAGTGCACTATGATTAAGTTATTTTCTTTTTTTGAATAAAAGATATTTTGAGATGCACTCAGGAATGTGTTTATTGAGAATATTTCATTTGATATAGTCAATAGTGATATTTGACTTATTTATGAGTTCACTTATAAGATTGTATTAAATAATGATTTCGGACTATAACCATAGAATTTATGATATTTTGCTATAATATGAGCAAGCTGTGCATCTTGATGATATGAATGAAAACTGGAACAAAAGAATATCTCATTTTTTAGTGGTACATCATTTGGGATGTACTAAATTTATAATATCCAGATGTTATGAAATTTTATTTACCGTATTCCCGCCCCGCCCATTAAAGCCCAAGAAATCCTTGATGACCGTAACTTTGTTTTAAAATGTTACAATTTATTACGTATTCCGCCCTTATGCCGATCCTTTCTGTGCTTTGAAATGTTACAATTTAACGTTTTTTCGATTCCTCTAATTTTAAACTACGATTCTGTATCCTTCTGACGGTATCAGTACTGTAATCCCAAATTAGGAATGTTCAAAATATCTGACTATTTTATTTACCAAAATTTGCCCCATTAAAGCCCAAGAAATCCTTGATGACCGTAACTGTGCTTTGAAATGTTACGATTTATTATGGGTTTTCTTACGCGATTCCTCTAATTTTTTTTACGATTCTGTATCCTTCTGACGGTATCAGTACTGTAATCCCCAAATTAGAATGTTCAAAATATCTGACTTTTTTTGTCAGAGACAAAAAATGCAATTTTTCATGTAAGTGTTCACTATTATGTAAACCATTCAGAATAACAAATATTGCAATGTATATGGGGCAAAAAATCAGCATTTCATTCCTGTACTATTTTTTTTTAATATTCATTACCATTTTTACTAAAACAATGCTATGTATTTGGTACACAACACTTGGTCTCATTTTGTTTTAGAATTTTCTTTTATGCTTATTCAAATACTAATGTCTTTGTTTAATTTTGTTTAACAACTGTTTAATTTTGAATTTTTATTTAAACATTTTCAAAACATGTACATGTAGGTTCCGTATAAAAAAATATAATAGAAATACTAGCTAAGACAGTATAAAGAATACATAGTGGTTATTAAGATTAATAATATTAATAACCAAATGTATTCTTTGTACTGTATTTGCACTGTCTTAGCTTATATTTCTATTTTATTTTTTGACAACGAACCTACATGGTTCGAAAACGTTTAAATAAAAATTTAAAATTAAACAATTGTTTACAAAATGAAATAAAAACATTACTATTGGAATATCACATCATAAAAGAAAATTCTAAAACAAAATTACCATGTTTTAGTGATGATAGAAATTATTACTCAATGATATTGCTGTCAGCGCATTACTACATAAGTCTGAGAGCACTGAACCCACATGAACCGCGACATTGCCTATGACTTTCTACTTGTCACTGCTGTCATATGACTGCTGCAAAACAGGCGGTCATGTGACCAACTGAGAAGATTTTTCATTCACCCCGATGAAGCTCATGAAAGATGAGCAAAATTCTTGCCAAGAGAATTAATCACAGGTTCCTGAAGCTATCTCTGCGATTAACGTCCATTGGCCCTTACAAAGTTTACACCATCCGCTAGCTTCAAATACGTTTTTCTCTCCAGACATCACTGTCCTCAGCCATGTCCATGGTGAGACGCGAAACACACCCTAAGGTGTCCCTCCAGCTCTAGATTCAATGTTCTGTTGATTAGGTACATACATGTAGCATATGGTTTCATTTCTTCTTGTTTCTAATTATTGCTATTATATCCAAACACAAACTATAAAAAGAAAATTATTTTATTTAAATTTCGAGTACATATACTCCTTATCAAAGATAAAATAAAATATAAATAAAAAATAAAAATAAAAAAAGAAAATGAATAAAAAAATGATTTTTTATTGATTTTTTTAATCTTTGATAAGGAGTATATGTAATCAAAATTTAAATAAAATCTCTATAGATTGGTCTCTAACTTCACTAAAATCAATTGACATTTGGTTTGTCCGAGACTTTCTGTGATGAACATGACTTGCCCTCATTAATGTCCACTCATTCTATCATACAGCGATGTTGTGCTGAAATGTTGTTTAACCTTACACTACATATCCATTTCCCCATTGCCTTTTTTCTGTCATTGCTATGTGGGTGAGATATCTTCTGAGTGCCAAGCATTTATGTCCTAACAGCAATACACTAGGTACCCAGATATAACCTGTCTTGTTGTGATCATAAGATAGCTTTCTAATTTTCACAAGCACTCCTGCATAAAATGAATTTCTGACACTGTGTCCTCCAATCTGCTGACTGAAACATGTCACCAAGATTTCAAAAAGTCCATACAATGTAGGTTTTAGCAGATAAGCGGTTGTCTATCAACTCTCATAAGCTGGATTGGACGTCCCTTAATTGGCCTGGATATGCATTAATATTTGGGGCATTTGTATTGAGATGATACTGATACTGTGGTTTAATTTTAACAATTTTTATATTGTTTCTTTTATTTTCTTTCTACTTAGCTTTCAATACTGGTAGTTTATTTCATCCCTCAAATATTGATACATAAAAATTAATTGAATATATATTTGCCTATACTCAAACGTGCATTATTGATAAAATTCTTGTATTTGCAGCTTTCTGGGTCATGTGATCTTTTATCTTGCGCGAGTCATCAATATACTGGCAAAGAAGGCTGCAAAGAATGTGGCGAGAACTGTGTGAATTGTGATAAAGAAAACGGCATTTGTGGATCTTGTAGAATAGGATATTATGGTGAACATTGTGATAAGAAGTGTGCTGGGTGTAAAGAAGGTTGTAGCCAACATGAAGGGATTTGTGCAGAATGTGATAATGCCTATGGAGAGAAATGTTACATACAATGTCCTGATAAATGTGCAGATGCAAAGTGTAACCGAGTCAATGGAGAATGTTTTGACTGTCAAGCCGGATGGTATGGTGAAAGATGCAAAGAGCCGTGTTTCACTTTGTGTAAAACATGCGATAGAATTGATGGAGAGTGTTCTGAATGTCAAACAGGATTTTTCGGCACAAAATGTGAACGACAGTGCGATAAGTGTGAGGGCAGCTGTGAGAGGATGGATGGCAGGTGTAATGAATTGTGTAAACCAGGATTTTATGGTGACTATTGTGAACATAAATGTGAAAATTGTCCTGAAACAGGGTGTGACAAAATAACAGGGCTTTGCCTTTGTGCTCTGGGAGCGTATATGCGCGACAATAAGTGTCAGAATTGTACAGCATGTCGTCTGGATCAAAATCGTGTGCCTTTATGTAATAATTTGGGAATCTGTGAGAATGGCTGTAAGGTAAGATTTATTCTTATTTTATTTTTATGCATATGTTGGAGGAGCTTTTTTATAATTACGTATGGGTAAAGTATATTTTTAACTGGTACACATACTTTAGGGATTGTAAAAAAAACTTGCTTTTACAGGAGCCTTAGCAAAATTGTTTCAGAGTGTTCCTTTAGGCCTAAAAACATATGTGATTATTTTTTCAGAATGTTCCTAGCATGTTCTAGCGTCCCTCTAGACTAGGCATTTGAAATTTGCATATTTTGACGAAAATTGGGTAAAATCACAGATTTTCGATCATTGATTGCATATTCAACACCTAACTTGCATCTTAAATTTTTTTATCGATAATTAAGTCCTTTGCATCTACATTTTTAGTTTACACAATATAACTCATAGGATGCTATACATATGTTGTCATTATAATCCAGGTGTCTGAAATAAAGCTAAAAGCGAGGGGCACATTTCACCTCGCGGGCGTGGTCGCCACAAGGCGTCTTGAGGTTTGCGGCGTGTACGACGTTTTCTGCATGCAGTGACAAGTACAGTTGTGGGCACATACGCACAGGCTCTGTGCGTTATGAGAGTATCGGCACAGGGAATGGAAATGGGGAGGTGGCCGTGAGATCAACATGTGTTGTACTCGCGTATAACTTACGCTCTACGCACCGTGTAATTACTAAAGTAAGGCATTTGTACGTTCATGGTTCGGAGAACGCACTGCGCCAGTACTGCAGCGAATGACACAAGCACACGCCAAGGCGCCGATAGCGATAATAGAAGAAGTTCGGCGAGTGTTGATTAAAACATGCTCGTCTGTGTGGCGATTGTAAAAAAATCCAACCAATAGTCCAGTGTAAATTACATTACACTCTACATAATCATTGAAAAACACGAACATATTCCAAAATGCAAGGATAATGACCAAATATGTTTAGAAATCTTTTAAGTTATCGTTCACCATGACACACCTGCAACGAAGTAGTTGCTATATGTCGGAGTCGTAATGAATACATTGAATAGTGCGTTGTTGTCTTTCCAACTGCGTTATAGCTGCTAGGAATGTAATATTTTAAGCAGTTGTTTCCAGGGACGCGATGATATCGCAGTTTCTATAATCACACAAAAACCCGGTAAACATTTTAAATTTGATCCACATTATTCTGCATTACTTTTAAGCAATAGTACTTCATGTTTGTCAAAGGTGTAATAATTATATAGAAACGGTGTATGATTGGTGAAATAGCGTGATTAATGATAGTACCTGTAACTGGTATGGTGGTGGTAGATCTGGTATAGAATTTGACCTAGGTCAGTCAGTTACTATGAAGGTAGACCTATACTTTATTGTATAATGTGGCGTGTTATAGGACTCGGCAAAACCGAGCAGGCAGTGCCTCAGGGGCCGCGGGGGAAGAGTACGCCAGAGAGGTCGCGGAGGGGGTTCTGGGGACCTACCCCCCCAAAATTTTGAAAATATAATGCATTTTTCTGTAATTTAGTGTATAATTTACTGCAAAATTTGGTACTTACAAGACTTAAAATAGATCCTACATATTACCTTGACTGCATGATACTTAACGGTGAACAATTATTTTCTAGTGCAAAACTATGCCGCGACCACCACCAAAGAAACAACCAGGCACATCCATCTTGGATTTTATCAACAAAACAAAGAATACTAAAACAAAAATGTAGATGAAAATAAAAACATCACAAAAAATTCACCAAAAGTAGATGAAGATGACAACACAACAAAAGAAGAGGAAAAAGATTGTAACAAAGATTCAGAACCAAAAATTGATAGCAACATGAAAAAGCACAAATCGGATCAAAATAGACAATTAAAAAAAATGGGAGATATAGGACGACCATGGTTAAAATTTGATGAAAAGAACAAATTGATGTTTTGTGCTTATTGTATAGAGCACAAAGATTCCATCAAATTTTTAATAAAGTCACGCATTATGATCCAGGGCTCCCAGTCGATCAAGTTGGAAACCCTGCAGAATCATGAAAAGAGCAAGGCTCACATGCAGGCTCAATTGATAGAGAAGAACAAAAAAGATATAAAAACTGCGCCTGCAGTGCGAACAAATAAGATGTTGACTCAAGCAACCAGTAAAACAATATCCAATAAGTTCAGGAATGCCCATGCAGTGTTCAAAAAGAATAGGCCTATGTGTGATTTTAACTTTTTGAATGACCTTGATGAAGCCAAAGTGCTGGAAGGAGGAGCCACGTATAAAAATGAAAAAAAGTTGTAAGGAATTTGGAAGGTACATAAATCAGGTAGAAAAAGGTAAAATGAAGACCGATCTTGATGAGTCCCCCTATTTCAGTGTGATTTCAGATGGCAGTACAGACAGCAGCATACAAGAAAAAGAAATTGTGTATGCAAGATACAGTAAGAGAGGAAAAATAACAACTACTTACCTGGCTATGGAAGAGCCTGAATGCCCTGATAGTCAAGCATCTTTACTACAATCAGAAATGTCTTGGATCATTTTGGTATAGACAGGGATATGATTTTGAAAAAAAAAAAATGGTAGCCCTAGGCTGCGATGGTGCATCAATAATCATTGGCAAATATAAAGGAGCTCGGCAGAAATTTGTGCAAATTCAGAAGTCTTATCATTGTGCATTGCCTAGTTCACACTACACAGGTAAATTAGTCTTTCTATTTACAGGATGTAACATAGTGTGTTAATAAATCATGGAGGTGTCAATTAAAAGATAAAGTATTGCAATAGAAAATCAATGTCACACCAAAACTTTTTTATGATTATAGATTGGAACTTGCCTACAAGGACAGCATGAGCAAGGACAAACTCAATGAGAAAGTGATTGTTCTATTGAGTGGGCTCTACTATTTCTACCGTAACAGCCCTAAGATGAGGAAGTGTCTGAGAAGAGTCTGTGAAGCGCAACGAATTGCCTTTAAGGTGCCATCTAGAGTTGGAGGGACCCGATGGGTTGCCCATCTACTTAGGGCTGTTGACAGTTTTTTACACATGTACCATGTCATTAGATCACAGTTGGAGAACATACTTATGCAGAAGTCTGGCAAGGTGAGTTCAATAAATATTCATCATCCTTTGAATCTTACAACAAAATTATGAAAATGATTGACTTGAAACAATACTTTATTTGCTTAGACCTGTAACCCTTAGTAGGTTCTAACACTGAAACCTTTCGAACATTTTTGTAAAAAAAAAAAAAAAACACCCCCCCCCAAAAAAAAACATTGGGAACAATTTATATAGTAACTACAATGTACATGTATATGATTTTTTACCCACTTTTTCAAATTTCACAGAATAAAGCGAGGGGGTACCTGCGGCTTTTGAAAAGGGGTGATATCTTGTCATATATACTCATGATTAAAGACCTGCTATCTCCCTTTCCATCCTATCCTAAAAGTCTGCAGAGTAATTTCACAACTCTGCCAGATGTCCCATGTGCCCTTGAAGCAGCCATGATGAATGTTGATGGTTACAAGAAAAGGTAAAATCAAACCATAATCTTTAGATCTTCGATTAGTCTTAGATTGGTATATAGAAATTACTGAGTGTTTTTTTTTTAAATTTCTTTTGCTTATTTTGTCTATTGCTAATTTTGCTTTTTGATAATTTTGCGTGTTGCTAACTTTGTCTAGTAATACACAGCTAAATATTTCTGTTTTCTTATTTGGCTAGTTGTTTGATAGTTTATGTGTATATAGTCTCTGCTTCTAACTAATGTGGTAGTGGGTAATTTGTTTTTATAAGTTTTTTTATCTAGAAATGGGCCAGCCTTGAGCAAGTTTGTGGACAAGGGAGCTGAAGAATGTGGCGATCTGACTTACGTGCCAAAAGATAATGAATTGGAGAATCGTTGCACTGCAATTTCCCATAGGATTCTGTCTATCTCTGCGAGATATGATGATTTATCTCAAAGCCCAGTTTTGAATGCATCTGTTATTGCTTCCCTACGTTGATACCCCAATTTTAAGATAAAGACGCCATCAAAGGTTACATGAATATGTTTATGATTATTTTGTCCTTTCTTGTGTGTAGCTTAATAAAGAAAGTTGAACATATTACTTTTATGTTATATGTATTTACGTACATCAATCTGTTGATCTTACAGAATGTATTTATTTTCCAGTATTTGGAGATGAGGAAGTTCAGACCCTTGGGAATCACGTTGCCAACATTTTCCCAGAAGCAGAAGATTTGACGTCACAATGGCAATCTTTTTCGCAGTTTCCTGTACTCAAGGTAGATTGATCTGCCCTAAGATATATACTCTTTTTCATATTTTAGTTTGAAAAATTTAATCAATCCAAAACCTTCAGGAAATATAGACTACATTAGTATAATAGCATGAATAACTGTATATATTTTTCCCAAGTTTGCTTGTGAATTCAATTCTACTCTCACTGTTCTGCCAAGCAAGCTCCTGCCACTGTATTGACATAGCTGAAGAGACATCTTCCATTTTACTATATCAAGTGGCAGAACAGTGAGAGTAGAATTTATAGTATAATAGTGCTTTTGATAATAATGAAATATCTATAATTATTTCTAGGTACAAGGCTGAGCTTCAACAGCAAACCTGGAGTGATATATTTTCGGAAATCACAGAATTTCCTGCAGTCGTTAAGATCATTGACCTTCTACTCAGCCTTCCTGCCACAAGCTCAGAAGCTGAGAGAGGTTTTTCTGCCATGAATATTACCAAGACAGATGCCAGGAACCGAATGAATAATGAAAGCGTTGATATGTGTATGAGAATAAGATTACTGTCCAAGCCCATCAATGAATTCGACCCCCAACCTGCGATTGATAGATGGCTTGCAGCAGCAATAAGGAGACCATATTATATGGAAATGAAATTACAGTACAAAAAGAACAGCAAGAACAGCAAGAAGGACAAGAAAGAGCAAGAAGAAGAGCAAGGACAAGAAGAGCAGCAAGAGGGATGAGAAGGACGCAAGGTCAAAATTGTGAAAATGACACAGATGATGAAGGATATGATGATTATAAAA
The DNA here is from genome assembly GCA_019095985.1 of Streblospio benedicti. Lineage (NCBI taxonomy): Eukaryota > Metazoa > Annelida > Polychaeta > Spionida > Spionidae > Streblospio > Streblospio benedicti. The sequence goes on along the minus strand of CM032660.1, from coordinate 61,810,400 downwards.
GTGACGATGACACTGAAATGAGTGAAGCTATTGTAAACACCTGGTTAAGCAGCATCAAAAAAAAAATCTTTCTAATGATGATTGACCATGTAAAATGAACAATATGTAATGAAGTGAATAAATGTTTTTTCTTGGTTTTTATTTCATTGAATAACATGTTTAATTTTCATTCATAACATTTACATTCATAACAGAATATTAAATTAATAAAGGCAATAAACAACTTGCAATTGGCTAGCGCAAATAAAAAAACAAAAACACCAGACAAATTTGTCTAGAGTGCTGAAAAATTAACTAGCTAAATTTGGCTAGTGTTGATTTGTTTTGGTTAGTGTAACTTTCAACTCACTAGCCAATTTGGCTCGTTTGAAAAAAACTTGTGTCATTCGCTGTACTGTATCTGTGCCGACACCGTGCGGCTAAATACTTGGTGATTATATGACGGTTAGCGTAAGGTCTCTGCACTGCCTCCTTAAGGTCAGACCACCACTGACATTAAGAAGTCTGGCATTCTAAACTGCTTCTGCCGCCACCGTACGCCCTTAGAAAAGCCCAAGCGTGTCATACTGAACACTCACGGATCTTTACTATCTCCATGCGTTTTTGGTCGTAGACAGGCTGTAGACAGCCCTTGCGGCGTAATGTGCCCTAGGCATTTTTTTAAATATGGCACAAAATGAGGAATTTCCTTTCATTCAAATATCATAATAGAATCATGCAATTTTGGATTACATGGAATCATTTACCACTGATGACATGATTCAGATTAGATTCTTTTAAAACTTAAAAGCAAGAGCCTCATTACATAATACTAGTTGATGTATCATATCAGTTTCAAATGTTTTTTTTTATTGAGCTATGTACCAGGGTAAATTTTCAGATGATGTACTTGTTCTAGAATGAAAGGGTACATGTAGATTGTGCTATGAATATCAATATGCATTCTTATCTATTTTAATTGTGTGTACTTACTCAGATAGTAATCCAAAATTGCGTGATATTTGAATGAAAGAAAATTCCTCATTTTGCGCCATATTTGAAATTGACCTGTATTTTAGACACCTGGATTATAATGACAACATATGTATAGCATCCTGTGATTTACCGGTATACTGTGTAAACTAGATGCAAATGACCTAATCATCGACGTAAAATTTTAACATGCAGGTTAGGTGTTGAACATGCAATCAATGATAAAAA
>CM032660.1:61790312-61809100 GCA_019095985.1 Streblospio benedicti | reverse complement strand
CCAAAGTCACTCAAAAGAGGCCAAACACCACTCACAATCATAATCAACGCATCACACAAGGAAGGGAAATACCGAAATTATTTAAAACTGTTAAGGAAGATAGAATCCAGGAAATCACAGGGCAGCCAGTTTAACAAGTGCGGTCTCAAATTATTGGAAAAAATATTAAGAAATTAAATTGTGAATCATAAGAAAGAACACTGATTTTCCACAAAATAAACACACAATGCTGATTTATGGTATCAGGAAGGCCAACAACCTTTGAGCTGCTCAAAGTGATGGATGAATGATCAAAAATACTTGACAGGGGTGGATATAAATAGATTCAGTTTATATGGATTTTATAAAGCGTTTAACAAGGTACCCCATCGATGACTGATATCTAAAATGGACAGATATGGCACAAGCAAAGAAGTTGTAAACAGAATCAAAGACTTTTTGGACTAAAGAAAGCAATGGAACAGAATCTAATAGCCACGGTTTGACCAGTGGTATCCTCCAGGGCAGTGTCAGCATAAACATATACCTTTTCACTGATGATGGGAAGATATAAATGTAAATGTAAATGTGGTTACTTATAGTCGCAATCCACCGTTATCGTGCTCTAGCGACTTTACATATTTACACCAGGTCATTGGAATCCTTGTCACACTATATCCTTCTCAACTCCCCGGGCAGCATACAGTACATCGCTACCGTAGCGCAGACGTGCTATAATCACTCACATTAGCGTTCACTCACCTGACCTGTACCTATTTAACGTGTAGGTACCACGGAGCAGTGTGCAACATGTTAGAGGTAGGATTACTCTTATTCAAAGGTGGACCCACCATCAGACCCGACCGGGAATCGAACCCGCGACCTTCTGGTCCCGAGTCCAACTCCCTATCCACTCGGCCATGGAAGCAGACAGATATGCATGTAGAAGGAAATTGAAAAAGAATATAAAGAAATTGCCGGCACATTAGATAGTGAAAATTTACAAGAGGACTTAGATGCGCTACAGGTCAGACACATGGTTGTTGAAGCCAGCGTCCAGAGATGTTCCTAAGGTATCCCAAGGTAATAGAGGGGTGTGAGATTTCTTAGCCGCTTATAACTCCACCACTTATGCAAAGGTGGACCAATTGAATCTTTGCTGAATTTAACAGACGCTCAATTATATAACTATAAAGCACCCTAATCTATTTGTAAACAAGAAATAGAGAAGTGAAGGGTCATTGTTCAGCGGATGTGAACCGGGGACATGCAATGGGATAATTAAGGCTTGTTTTGAAACAACAAATCGCGAACAACATATACCACGGTATGATCAATCCATAATTAATGCTGTCTTCGTGGAGGAAACAACACTCTTCTGCCTGGTTCTGGCCCAAAAATTGTTATCACGTCTCTAGAGAAATGATTTTGAATGTTTTGCATGTGGGCTCCCGTTTTGAATCATTGAGTTGCTTATTTTGGATCATCTTTTTGCTTTTCTGGGTCGTCCGGAGGGCTAACTTGATCATAGTGTATTTCTGCTCAAATGTTGCTTTGCTGGCGATGTTCATAAAGATGTTCCCGTGTTATGGTGTGCTATTTCGGAATGGTCCCATGATGCTACCTTTTCACCGAGTCACAGATCGTTATTCCAGCCGATCTCATAAGTTTTGGCAACAAACCATGCACACGAGGCAGCACAAAAAAACTGACTGTATTTGTTCTCATTTATGGCGTCTTGTGTAAATATATAGATATAGCTATTGATATAACATGACAACATGTAATTGCAGTGTATAAACAACACCACCAGTAATACAGCAGAAATAGCAATACAACATGTAGTCCTACCAGTATATATTTGTTTATTTGTGAACAGGGAGCTAAAGCTCCAAAATTTAAATAAAATAAGATAAAAAAGTATATTTAAAAAAAACGCATCTACGAAGTAGGAAAATACAAACACAATGAGACCAAAGGATGCATACACAATAAACAAGATTGTAATAGATTGTTTCAAATAAAGTTTACCCAAACCGTGCAGGCTTTCGCGGTCATTGGCGAGGTTCTACAAACTCCACTGCCATCGAGAGAGGAGCTGTCATGTTTGTGGATAATACCAGATATGCCTGAGTAAAAAAACCAATGAACCGCCACACGAGAGAAGCAAATGAGCAAGCTCACCCAGTGACACTCGATCATCGCCCTAAATGTTGCTTGTTCAACACTTGAGTTGGGATGTTTGTAATTCTATCGTATGATTTAGGACTTGCATGAAAGTGTGTCAGGTTCGGCTATTAGTTCTCTGTTTGTACATTCGCTGCAATGAAATACTGTAGATTTGGATAAGTGGAGTGCACAAATTAAGAACACTTTTTATAGACTTTGTCATGCTGTTGACAATCGATCATAACCTGTGAAATAAACAAAAGCACTCTCAACAAAACATACAATTTGTAATTAGTTCTAAGATTAGGCTGTATTATGTTACAATATTGTTTAAATTGAAGTTTTAACGTTGGATTCAAGACACTTCGAACTGTTTCACGGTACGTTGACGTGGCTGTTTACTCTTCAAAATGGATATTGTGACGATGGAGACATCGGAATAAGGGACACTGCAAGCCATGGATGTCGACCTTGCGTGAGTCATTAGATACTTTCAATGTTTCACTCCTATCGTACTCTAAGCTTTAGTATCACCAGCATGCTAGTGACCATGGCCTATCTGAGGATTGTGTAGGGTGTAGGCATGTTCCCAATAATGTTAATCATGCATTCATGTCTAATCATATAAATTTCCTATGTCAATTAGATACGATCGTATTACACTATACAAATCGCTGACTTTTTTGGACTTGAACTCACGATCTTGCGGTTGTGAGACAGAATGCAACCATCGCACCAAGCAGAGAGGTGTTTGACGGATCCACTGACCGCTGTCTTTGGTCAATAGCCGCGTCAACCGATAGGTCACGGGTTTGAATCTGATCTGACAATGCAAAATTTGTAGAAATGTTATAATAAAAAACTTATAGGTGTAAAAGATATTATCATCAATACGCTTGGTAAAGATATCTAACTTGTTATTAGCTTATTAGAGAGCTATATCTTCAAGAACTAGAATTCTCACTTGTACAAATTGCTCTACGTATTGATTGCTCTTCAGCTCAGACAACACGATTACCAACATGCGTTTTTAATGCCAAACGTCATTAGTCGTGACGATTTTTGAAAGACTGAAGAATACACGTAAATCTTCACCAAAACTCACTGCAGTCACTTTAATGTCTGTTTTACAGACGATATTTTGCCGTCGGCTCTTCTCTCTCTTGTGAATTGGAGCGGAAGAGTTACAGGCGTTTCAACAAACAGACGGTGAACACTTGTAGGCTTGTAAACCGGTGTTCGCGTGAGAGAGAATTCCTTCAGGGATTTAGGGTTACAAACCTCTACAGTATAGATAATCTCCGAGGGCACGGGTGTGTGTGTGTGTGGGGGGGGGGGGGGGGGGTCGTGAAACATTGAAGGTTATGGGTGAGCGAATTCTAAAGCTTGTCGCCCCCACACATAATACGTGATGCTAGATCTGCCCCTGCCCCCTTTTATGTTTTTTTTACGGAGTTGGTCTTTTCTTTATTAGAAGTTATGGCGCATTGTCTTCATAGATTTATAGATATTTTAAAGTACAGGCATCGAAATTTAATTTCCAACAGAATCTGACACGTGTTCCCCAGGAATTGTTGTATTTTTGTCCCTTTTTGGGAGTGTGTGTGTGGGGGGGGGGGGGGCGGCACATAAAAAACGTACTGTTGGACTTTGACAACACCCAGTAAACGCAACGTCTGGTCTTTATGACGTCAGGAATACGTAAACGTATGAAAGATGTTATAATCAAAAACTTGTAGGTGCAAACGCCATTCTCATCAATATGCGTGGGAAAGATCTCTAACTTGTCATTAGCTTATTAGGGAGCTATATCTTGGACCTCGGACCTCGGGTACAGAAAACTTGGCAAGAACACGTCTTCTAAACGTTCTTTAACGTCTGGCAGACGTCTGAACATTTTTCCATCTTTGAAGACGTTTGGGACTGCGCTCGTGAAAACACAAATGTACCAGACGTTCCGTGAAATATTTATATATATGTCAAACTGAATTATAAAATGATGATAAACACCTGATATGTGTAACGGCCGTGTTTACTTTTTGATACACCACTGTTTCAAGACTTTTTCACCACTGTTTCAAGACTTTACACCATTGTTTATTGAGCGTGATACACTGGCCTTCTTCCCTAGATCAAAAGAGCAACAGTTGTTCTAACGGTGCTAGAGGCATGCGAATTGTTCTAGCGCCTCGTTCTGACAACTACAGTGCAACTCAAACGATGGTGTAATCATGTGAATCTGACTTGAATTGGATGGGAGTTGATATTTTAATATGTAAATGCATATAGTATCAACGTGGAATTCGTTCAGAGCTGTGTTATTTGAATTGCTATCAAACTAGGGGGCTGTACGCTAAAGCAGCCGGTAATAAGATGCAGCCTGTTATGTGGCAGACATCTGGTCAGCAGGGGGTCTGGATTTGGGAGATGTAATTAAGCGAAAACAAAGCACATTGCCGCCACAGTCGTTATTACAGCTGGTCATGGCTCACTGCGCAAATACCAACCACCTGCAAACGTGTTCTACCATCCACTTTGCAGTCTATATAGTATGTACAGAGGTGGGTGTTTTGATACTGGTCACTACAATGCAATTGATATGCCTTTTTGTCTCTCTCATTTTATCATACACTTAGTGTATTATTTATATGCTGGCTTTGTAATGAATTGCAATTACTAGAATCGATAATTTCAAATTCAAGGCGATCACTTGAACGAGCAAGTGTGCAATGTATGAAGTTTAAGTGATTACAAATTTCATAGTTAAAACCCGCTTTACACTTGAGCGATCAAGGCCAAACCCGTTCAAGGCACATGCACGTATTATGTCACGTCGTCAACTTGGGCGTATTGTGGCGGCAATGAAAGTAGTAAAAATGCATGGTGCGACAAGTTGTTGAGGCAAACGACGTGTTACTTATATGTGCGAATGTTCTGCGATCCGTAGACGCAGCATAACTATTTGAAGCAAACTTTAACCAAACTGAATGTTCGTTCAAAATGTTTGAACATGTTCAAATTTTCCTGACGAATTTGCCAGTTCGCCAATGTACGTAGAGCTACGTAGGTGGAATTCGCTATAGTGTAAAGCGAGTTTTAATAGAACAATAGAATAGAATAGAAACATTTATTTCGAATTAAATTCCATAGAAAAGACATAAAATATACATATATACATAAATAAATAGTAAATAAATAAAACTATGCATAAAATCACAAACATATAACAGAATGTACAGTTGTTTTTTCCACTCTAGGAATAATAATGAATTTGGGTAATGCCAGCAGTCAAATAGTCTGAACTAAAACGTTATTACACTTTTCAATTCTATTTTTAAAATTTGAAATGTACTTCCTAATATTAACATCAAAAGCTCTAATATTGTTCAACAACATATTATGTGATATAGACATAGGCATACATAGGCAATCGTATGCGAACCCGAGCAACGCATCCAAGCGTTTTGTGTCAAGTCGTCAACTTGGGCGCATTGAGGCGGCATTTAACGTAGTAAAATGGGTGGTGCGAACAGTTGCTAAGCCAAGCAAAGTGTTACTTATAATTGCGAGAGTTTTACGACCCCCAGACGCAGCCTAACTATTTGTAGTAGACCAAACTCTATATTCGTAAAAAAAAAAGTATGTTAAAAAAAAAAAAAAAACATCCTGACAAATTGCCAGTTTGCCAGTGCACGTAGAGCTACGTAGGCGGAATTCGTTCATGTGTAAACCAGGTTTCACACACAATTTATAAAGAGTAGGATGTCAATACCTACACCAAAGTTCTTTACAATATGTTCTTGCCTCTCATTCTCGATTCTGATTGGTTAAGAGCTGTGCGAGATAAAGATAATAATCACTGTACTAGCGTAGCGAATAGTCTAGGTGCCTGTGATGCTGCTATTATGCATTGTATTTTGCAATTTTTATTCCAATTTCAGATTCCCATGCTCAATGTGGGACCCCAATTCACAGAACTATAAAGTGTATCACATTTACTGGCAGACGATATTACGAGCTTTGTACATCTTCACTGTAGACTTGTTGCACTTATGACTATGTCTCATCTACATGTGTGCTTTCATGGCCGAGTGGATAGGGAGTTGGACTCGTGGCCAGAATGTCGTAGGTTCGATTCCCGGTGGGGTCTGATGGTGGGTGTTGATCAAACCTACCTCTAACAGCTTGCACACTGCTCAGTGATACCTGCACGTGAAATAGGTACAGGTCAGGCGAGTGAACGCATATGTGAGTGTATTAAAATGTCTGCGCTATGGTAGCGATATGCTGCACATGTATGCTCCCCGGGGAGTTGAGAAGGATATAGTGCGACAAAGATGCCAAAGACTTGGTGTAAAATATAAAGTAGTGAGAGCACTAGAATGATGACTATAGACCACCACATTTACATTTATAATCAACGGTTATTACAACAGACATATTCCAATTGGACTATTGTAGTGACCGTTGCTAATTGTTAACCCAATATCAACAATTGGGGATTCATCTATCGTCTGGAAGTGTCATCTCGTCTCTTGTACACATTTCATTGAGTAACGTTAGCACAGCTGTTATTCTTATGTAACTTTGCATACAACTCTGAAAGAGTCCATTAGTTTAGTGTCTCAGTGGTTGATTGAGCGTGTTGAAAAGTTTTAACATTAAACTGCACATTAATCAATGCATAAGATTCGTTGACGATGACACACATATTTCCAGTGTAAACTTTGACTTTTGATGAACACCAAACATCTCTTGTGATGTCATACTTCTATCTCTACCCGTCAGTGTATGATGAATTTAGACATTGAACTTTATCATATCTTATCTTACGAAATACCACCTACGCTTGTTTAAAAGATAAACATATGAACATTTGACCTTTGGATTCCCTATGGAACTTTAGATCTATATTTTTATACTTCTCTCTCTCTCACACGTCTGGTAGTGTGTGAGAGTGCCCGATGCACATAGACCAAGGTTTGATCTGATGAACCCAGGACTGAGCATCTAGGACAATATAGTCTGGTCCGTGCTAATCCTGTTGAAGCTGACACTAACAAGACGACCCTTGTCAGTGGGTATGTCAGGCAGACGGCTTGGTGATGAAAAATATCTCATGGCTTACAAACACCACGTGCAGGTCTGGAAGCATATCATTTGGGTGGATTTCAATAAAAGGGCTTACGTCCCAGCCCCATCATAAAGCAATGACATTTACGTCATTTTATTATTCACTCAGAGATAAAGAAACACTGCCACACAATGCGTAGATGGAATGTCGTTTGAATAGGTTGACCGACGCCCCATGCTTCTTTGGATTTGCCAGTGTTTAAGCTGTTCTCATATAACAATAGAAAGGTGATACGGGGGTGATATCATTATGACATGCACACACCTGCCATTGTGAAACTTAATAGAGGCTCTTTACAAACTGACCGTGAAAATGACCTTAACGTGCTGATTAGTGCATTTCTAAATGCCACACTTTTGCATAGTTTCTTAGTCTTGATTTACGCAACAGGTCTAAGACTTGTCCATAATCGGCACGTGCATGATACTATTGGTTTATATTAGGTATAACCTTTTTTCATGATTAATTAATAGCGTTCGTTCTACATATAGATTTTCAACGAAACACAAAATATAAATCTCCAATCAATCAATCAATCAATCAATCAATCATGTGATTATTTCTGCATATTCTCTCATATTTTCTTGAACTACTTTTGTATCAACGATTTTTTTTAAGCGTATTTGTGAATGTGATAAAATCTAGATTCAGGAAAATTCAATCAATATCTGAATAGCAGTTTGACCCCCTTTTATTAGATTCCAAAACGGTGTACAAGGTAAATGAGGGTCAAATGAAAGACGTAAAACACCCACCGAAGATACTTTTCTTAGACTGTACACTGCCTCTATCTCGCTCTGTTCCGCTGCACTGGAGAGAGACAAGCGTGCGGCGCAGAAACGGGGTCAGTGTAACAGTCTAATGCTTTTCTAAGAAGCGTGCAGTATGCTTGAATATAGTACCCGCGGAAAGTTTGAAGCGCCATGCTTACACATGTTTGGCTAAAATATGTCAAATAAACGAGATAATTATGACAATCGTCTATGTAATTGAACGTATTCGCACCTCTATCAAGAAAATAAAGAATTTGATGTCATTTATATCGCGAAAATTCTCAACAATGCAGCTCATATTGTTAATGATAGCGTTGTTCTCAACTGTGCTTTTCATCGGGCTGGAAGCTAGGCATTGTGGTGGGGTTGTAGGACGTTATGGAGAGGAGTGTGACGTGGAATGCGATGGGTGTAATCATTATTGCCGCCAAGGGGATGGACTCTGCGTGGGCGGGTGCAGAAGGGAGCTGTATGGGGAATATTGCAACTATGATTGTGCTGGCTGCAAAGATGGTGATTGTCGACAGAAAGATGGTACCTGTTTAAGCGGATGCGAAGATGGTTGGATGCCCCCTACATGTGAGAGAAAATGTCCCTATAAAATATTTGGTGTGAATTGTACGAAGGTGTGCCATTGCAAGTCGTCATGCGATAAGAAAAATGGAAAGTGTCTCCGAGCTACTCCAAGAGATGATGACTGCGAGGAAGGTTACAAGGGTACAAGCTGCTCAGAAGCAATTTTGGAGCCAACCCCAGACCCAGAAGAGGTAGATCGCCTTGCGAGAGATACTGTGTTAAGAAATGGTCTGATTGCATTGATATTTTTTTCTCTTTGCCTATTTTTGCTTTCCGTAATATTTTCATGCTACTGTATAAAGTTCAAAAAGTTTGAAAGAAGTAAAGATGAAACACAAGGTCATGAAGAAATGAAAGAGGAAAATGATGAATCACAAGAAGAAGCAAATGGTGGGGACATGACTAAAGATGATGATGATGATGATTATGAGGATGTTGATGATCTATGGGATTTTTGCATATTTTGCTGGGTCGAAGCCTAAAAAGGTGGGAATAAAGCAGTCATCTGCATTTATATTGCGAAAAAAAAGAATCAGAAGACAGAGAGAGAAAAAACGCAAGCAACAACTTGAACAATGGAAACAAAATGAAGAGAATCAACAAGCGCAATCATCTACAGAAAAAATCATACAGGAAGAGGCTGCACTTATCGAAAGAAAATCCGAAAAACAACTGCAAAGTAATGGCCAAAATCCTGATGTCGGACAATCATCTACAGAAAAAATTATTCAGGAAGAAGTTGCACAGATAGATAATAATGAACCAAAGATGATGGCGGATAATGAAAACAACAACGATAATAACAGGAAAAACAACATGAGTTATAACAATGCTAATGATGATGATGACAATGTCAGTTACTACGATAGTTGGTTAGGTAGGAAATATTGTTTTTTTATTTTCAAAATACTGTAAAACTAGAAATTTTTAGCACAATTAAATTGCGAAATTTGTTGGTAGGTGCAAAAATGCACACTTAAATAGTCAGCAAATATTAAATAGCCTATGTAAAGTAGGTCCAGGATGGACCAAATTTGAAAAATTGAATAGTCACAAAATAATTTATAGATGAAAATCGCAAAATTTAATAGCCACAAAATATTCTATCTTTACAGTATGTGTTTTAATTGATAATGATAATGCAAGAGTAAGTAATTCTTTTCAATAGTTACAGTGATGTAAATAGGTCCGCGTCCTGCGTCCCTGACGCATTAAAAACTCTAGGGAGGCATCATGATTTCACCACGGCATCCCCGTGGACGCATGTCAATTTAAAATCATAAAACCATTAAAATAAGCTCATATTTCAACTTTTCCCCCACGAATCGGGTGACCGCCATGTTTGTTGTTTACGAAATGCACCGCAGCACCTGAGCGAAATTAGCCTTGATAAATGCTGCGTGCAGCTACGATTCAGCAACACGGCACCTTATTTTACTACGCAGTAAAAACCACTCAACAAATGCTAACTTCGCGCAACTAGATTTGAAAATGTGCTGGCAAATAGGTTTCTCACAAAATGTAAATTGCCGGCGCCATGAATTAATTGATCAATCGAATAGCGGCGCACATGTCAGGTGAGTTTATCCATAATGAAAGACGAATTTGTAATATTTTTGTTGGAAAATGTCATATTATTTGTCACCTAATGTTTGTCTGATAGTATAATGCATGCCGGAACTCAAATAAGGCATTTGGCAAATTGCACAATAACAGTGGACATCGGATATGTATTAATTTGCGGGGCGGGATAATGAGTCTAGTTGTCAAAAGTCCACGCCAATGAAGAAATCATAGTTTGAGCATGTATTTGGTCCGTAATATTGTAAGTAAAAAATATATTAGTATGAAATATGGTTAGTTCATGTTGTGTTTCTTGAGTATCTTCAATAAAAGGTAGCTACAATTAAAATTACTACTGATATTACGACATTTAAAATCACTTGCGGAAGCTGTCAAATGAATCAGCAATTACTCAAAATGGTCAAGATCGAATGTGATGCTGTATGTGTCTTTATTTATAATGGTGAAAATAAGGAACTAGACCGTCTTCTGAATGAGTACTATAAATATGAAAAAGTTCTAATGAAAAACACAGGAGCTATTAAGGATTATATTTCACTCTCCACAAGGAAACCTCCGATGGTTAATAACTAGTCAAATGAGAAGCCGTGACGCGATACCCTGCCCCACCCCATTTTTGGCAAAATCCCCCCCCCCCTCCATTTTTTTAGCACAGGGGGTATCCTCTCCCTTTTTGATAAAGCTGGTAGAATCTCTGTATACATTTGTAAAATGAATAGAATTGATAAGCTATTATATCATTTGGGACTCATAAAATTTTCCTGGGACCCATCTAAATTGAAGTTGCGAGGCCAAGGGACTCACCGTATTCGTAACCTATTTACATCGCTGATATTAGTATATGGACATTCAGATTGAGATAATAATAGGTGCTGATGGTAATTTATATGTGGAATAATGACAATTCTGTGCATGAGCCAATTTTTATAAATCTAATATAATCTTCGTATTAACACTAGGTGATGTCATGACTGGAACCACGATGGACCATCAAGAGCAGAATGACAGAGCATCCAACATTGTACAAGAAGAAAGCAACTCTCGTCAGGAATGTATGGAGAAAAAATGTTACGATTCAAATATAGCAGCAGACAATTCATCTCAAAGATTTGGTGGCAACTCCGGAAAAAAGCTTCCACCATTCTCCTCACTTGGTTTACATCACTAATTAAGCTATATTTCAATTATGGAAAGTAATTTTGATTTACTACACATACTAAGTAATGATCATCCCATTTTTGTTCCTGTTTATTTATCAGTTTTTTTACTACTTATTAATTATCATTCCATAAGTGTTCCTGTTAATTTATCAGATCTTCTCCTTTAGATCTGAGCTAATTTTTGGCTACAGTATTAAAGCAAACTTTAGTTTAAGTTTTTAGTTAAGTGCAGATTATTGCAATGATTATGGATGCAAGAATTTGGATAAGGGTAGTTTTTACTTTAGGGCACCAGTGTGCTTGTGTACATATGAACATAGTTATAAATCTATGCATGGTTTAAAAGCAGTTATTTTTTTATGTTCATTGTCGATTGTGACAAATATACTTAAGGTATCAATGTTGTATAAGTAGAAGTAGTTTGCACTTCTCAGTAATAATGCTTACAAGAATTTTGAGTGCGATAGTTTTTGTTTAAGTTTTTACATTTAATGCACTGGTGTGCATGTTGTGTACATTTGAACATATCTAGCAATAAATCTACATATGGTTTAAAAGTAGTTGTTCTTTGTACTGAATAAAACCCTAAAACATGATCGAGACAAATATGCGTAAGGTATTGTAAAACTAGAATATTTCGTGGCTATTAAATTTTGCATTTTTACCAAACATTATATTGCGACTATTTAATTTTGCTATTTTGGCCCATCCTGGACCTACTTTACATAGGCTATTAATGCTGACTATCTAAGTTTGCGTTTATGCACCTATCCATGAAATTCGCAAATTAAAACGTGCACAAACATTTATAGTTTTACAGTAGTTTACACTTTTGAAATTCAACATAAAAAAGTCATATCTTATCATTTATGTAGTGTAACCATTGAACTTTGGGGGTGTTATTTCACAAATGTGTGCGGGGCCGTAGCTACATATGAGGCAAGGGAGGCAATTGCCTTGTATGTTTTGGGTGATTTTATTTTGCCAAAGCCTGAATGTAGCTGAGTTTTGGACTATTTCTTATAAAGTTACTTGTGAAATAATCTCAGACACTATAAAACAATGCCTGATCTTCATACGTTTCTTCCTGATTATAATGGTGACTCTCAATCAAGTGAGTCACGTACAAAAACTTTTTACAAAAACCCAAAAATGCTGGAAAATTCTTTGTGACTATCAGAGTGGTTGAGTCGTATCAATAATATAATATTGTTCACAAAACCGTTTAGGCATACAGATTCTAATAAAAAATACTAAATAAACAGTCAATGAGTTGGAATAGATATATCAATAATTGCAATTTTATCAAAAATATTGTACATAAAACACAATTCAAAGCTATTTCTAGTGCACCAGTACCTAATACTACAAATTTAGATTTTATACATGATGAGCTCAAACGAGCCAATCACACAAAAATCTCAACATTATTAATAGATACAATTTGTTTATGCAATAGTAGATGTTGAGTCTTATCAATAATATAATATTGTTCACAAAACCTTTCAAGGCATACAGATTCGAATACAAAATACATAATAAACAGTCAATAAATTGGTATAGATATATCATTCTATCATTCCGTGCAAAAATCACCGCCAATAACCCACGCTGATTGGTCAATCTCCGTGCTTAATTTTGCGATGTAAAACACGCTCCCAAAAAAAACCATGGCGTTAGTCTAAACTCCTCACAATATCAATACAGCCGCTGACGTAGTAAGGCGTGTTCATGCTGTGCGGAGTGCAACAGTTTAGACTAACGCCTCCGCGCTCAAAACTGTAGGAATTGACGTCTCCGCACGCTCAAAACAAACGAAATTGACTTGAATGTTGAATGTTATAATATGATTTATTTTAAAATAAAATCATGAAAATGGATTTTAGTCATGATAGAATGGTGATTGACCACTCGATTGTCGTGTCAATCGCAAAATTGAGCAATTTACCCCTCACTGCTCGGGTAAATCAGACGCCAGCATGCTCAATTTTTATGATTGACACTCCAATCTCGTGGTCAATTCCTACAATAATTGTACTTATCAAAATGTTGTACAAAAAAAAATTCTATGCTATGTCTAGTACACCAGTAAGTAATACTACAAATTTGGATTCTATACATAACGGTCTCAAACACAGTGTCTAGAAAAATGTCTAGTGTTTACACATGAAAAATATAAACTTTCTTTCAATGGATAATCGCGGTGGCACACAAATTTTTTTCGTAGTAAAATTACTGTTCTGAGCCAGCCTTAATACATAGCCCAAGCTCAGATAAAAATAAGCATACTGTACTAAATAGGGCCTGTAGTGAGGCTGTGGCAGAGGAGGAGACCTCGCATTTGGGTTTGCCTCAATTGCCTCTTTGTTCTTCAAATTTCACCTCCTCACTTTTTTTTTCAAAGTAGCTATTGCAGTTCTTGACAATCTTATTTCTAAATCAATATTTTAGTGTAATTTAGTGTATTTCTAGTGTAAAATCCAACAAATGTTGCTGTATCATCCATAATTATAGTTAGTCGTCTGGCAATACTTTATTCTAGTGATTTCAACACTGTGTTTGGGTTTGATTTTTTTTTAGATTTCCATATATTAGCACATTTTATTTGTTTGAAAATGTGTAAAGTATTCATTTTGTACAAAGGACCACAATTTTACTTCATATTACTATGGCACAGAGCGTCGACAATGATGCTGACCTGAAATTAGAAAATTTCGCCTCCTCGCTTTTTAAGCTCTTGCTACAGGCCTGGTGTGCATTGTTGGAGGCAGACAAATAGCAAATTTAAAAATTCGCGGAGTGATAAAATTTGAATGAAGCATTCCCCAAGGTGTGGCAAATGTCAAGATCAGTAATAAATATCTGCATTAACATCGATTTGGCACAGTCTTGTTCTTTTTTCTACTTTTTTTAAATGGTTGCAGTATTTTACTCCGTGCAAATAACCCTTAAACACAATTAATTGAATTTACTCAAGCGGATTCAAGCGAAAACATTCAGATAATTTTATTAGATTTAGAAACTAATATACTTGGTATATATTTTATGGTTCATTAAGAACTGTGATGGGACTGAAGTGTGACAATTTATTTCTGGTAAAAAATAACAGGAAAATTCATAGAGTTAGATCAATACATCTTGTATGACATAGGAACAATAACAAGAAGATTCCCTATCCACGTTGAAATATTTCTGTTTCTCAACACAACATCAAACAGTGTAAATATAAAGAGGCTTTGTTGATCACTACACAAAATTACTGAAAAATTTTCAATCGAAAAGAATCTAACCTGACTCAAAGGTCTTGATATTTTAGCATTTTGTATCGAAGGGAACAATCATAAATAATGATACCGGGTGGGTCGTCCCCCAAAAAGTGGGGGGCGGGGGGCGTCCAACTTTTCTGATTCCTTTATTTTTTGGGAGGGGGTGGGGGTGGGGGTTGCTGAACATTTTTTTATCACTCTACGATATACTTTTTCAAATATTTTCTTTTAGCAATTGTCCAGAAATGCAACGACTATGTAGAGGACTTTTGATTTAGTGGGATGAGGGGGGTGGGGTGGGGAGAGGGGTGTCACTCAACTTTTTAAAATGTTGATTGGGGGTTGGTTTACTTTTTCTTCGAGCCCCCAAAAATGGATGACCCCCCGGTATTGTTATCTATGATCGTTCCCTATCACGATTATGCTTAAGTACGCTAAAAATTAAAATGGGTTTCCCTTTCGAACAAAAAATAAAAATAAAAAGTTGCATGCTCAAAAGATATACCGGTACCCATGTCCAGTGGGACTCCAGTTCACGAGGTCTTTAAAGATAGTGCACAATACTACAGTTCAATATTTCATGCATTTCTCCCATGAAAAAATGAAGAAATTAATTGTAACAAATAAACCAATAATTTGTTCTTATGGTGAAGCGTGACAATTAACTGTTGTATTCGTAATGAAATAGAAAATGCTTTCTTCAATGTACAAATAATTAGAGCATTTTTAACGCTCAGTGAAAATAAATATTGGAGAACTCGTTTGTGAATACATTTGTCAATACCACGACAGGTTGATATATCGGAGTGCCCATATTTGAGCGTAAGTGAGTCAGTGAAAATACTGTTTATCCTTTTTTCCCCATCTATATCATTATTTCATAACCCCTATTGAAACAATGGCTCTGCGAGAAATAGCATGACGGCAGACAAAGAAATAAATAGCAATTGTACTACCGCTATGGCTACTGTAAAACTAGAATGTTTGTGGCTACCAAGGGAACGATCATAATGATACCGGGGGTCGTCCAAAAAGGTGGGGGTCGTCCAACTTTTCTGATTCCTTTGGGGGGGGGGGTTGCTGTACTTTTTTTTATCACGCTATGGTATATTTTTTCAAATATTTGCTTTTAGCAATGCAATGGCTATATAGAGGACTTTTTCTCTTGCGGGCGGGTGGGTGGGTGGGGGAATGTCACTCAACTTTTTAAAATATTGATGGGGGTGGGGGTCGGTTAACTTTTTATTCAAGCCCCAAAAAATGGACGACCCCCCCCCACACACACCGGTATCGTTATTTATGATCACTCCCTAAATTTTCCGATGTTCAACTATGAATCATTTTGTGACTATTAAATTTTGCGATTTTGGTCCATCCTAGACCTACTTTACATAGGCTATTAATGTTTGCTGACTGTTTAAGTTTGCGTTTTTGAACCTACCCACAAAATTCGCAAATCAAATTGTGTGCAAACATTTCTAGTTTTACAGTATATAGGTTCACAATACTTATTCTACAATTATACGTATATATTTCAAAGCACATTTCCATCAGGTGGAGATTTTGCTACATTTATTCCATTTTAGCCACTGAATAATGTCATTCTCCATGGTTAAATAGGCCCTACCAGAATAAACCCACCCACACAGCATCGAATCTATCAGTACAGTGCCGTTGCAGACTATAAACTATCATATCACGTCTTGGTCAAAATGAATCTGTTTTGTTCATAGGCTCTTTAGTGAGTATTTGATTTCCCCCGGTGCAACTTTGTCAGTTTTTCCATTCACTTTGGTGTGTGTTTGATCACCACTTTGCCCCCAAGTTTCACCACTGCCATGATCTCAGCGCTCTCTGGAACATTTCAACTTGATGCACTTTCATCAATCATCCAGTTTTAGTCACTGTCAAGTATTTGCTGCGCGGTCAGTTTCAATTGCTTTTACAATGAGTTACTCAATATTTTTTGAAAGGATGCTTAAAACTCAGCCTTTGAATACTATACTATACTATACTATACTATAGTGTTGATGAGCACATATGACTTATGAGCCAGTATGTTACAGACACGAGTCCTCGATGGCTGCTCTAAGATTATATCTATCGACTCTCAATCTCACCATTTCGCTTCTTCTTCGCCTACATGCCCCCGGGGACATTAAACACGCAGAGCTCAGTTGGTGTATCTAACACATTATGAAAACTCTGATCAAGAATTCATCAAGTTATATAGTTTTCAATATACGATGCATTGAGAAATGTCAGCGAAACTGGTAATAGCATCTTATAGCGAAAACAACACGAACATATAATAAATCATAGATAAAAAAAAACTCCCCGGGTGAGATTCCATAAAATAACATAATTGTTTTTTCCCCAGCTGGCAGTGAACAAGTGAGCATCCAGAAGCTTAATCTAACCTCAAGGCTATTACGTTGTATAAAATCTATTGCATGAAGTCTAATCAATGTTCACAGTTGGAACGAATCAGCTTTTTATGTATACTAAAACAACAGTTCATAACGATTGCGGGTGTCAAATTCAGTGACTGGATAGTGGTTCCTATTGACACTTGCAACGCATGTAATTTGCCATGCATGTGATTTAAATAATGTAAACGAACTTTGATGAGCATGCAAATACACTAAATATCGAAGAAAAAACAACAGCACATTTTATAGACTATTAAAAAAGAACAACACTATGAAATGAGCACGATATGAGGGGAATAACCGAGCAAATACATGTCATAAGATATAGATCCATAGATAATTAAAGAAAAATATAGATAAAGAAGCTAACAAGAGTAGGAAAAAACAAACGGCATCCCCGCTAAATGGCGTCTAAAATTAACTTCTCACACAAAAGCATCTAAAATTAACTTCTTACACAACAATAAAAGAACAACCTGGAAGCTCCATTAGCCAAAATCCTACTTAAAGTGTCTTTTTCTTTTAATTGGCTACTTTCTAGCCATTAAAAGACGCTGAATGGCACTTCTGAGAGCTGCTTAGAATGGTTACCGCCGGGCTTCAGAAGTTTAATTTCCCTGTTTGCTGGGGCCATGTTTTATTCAGAAAACTTTTTCAATTTATAAATAGACGTTATTTCAAGTCAAATATTTATTGAATATATTTCGTGTCATGGACACATCCTCAGGATAAATGAAAAAAAAATACTACATGTGATTAGTAAAACCATGGTAGTACTACAATGTACACTTTACTTCAAACCATCTTTAATCTTCTTCGATATCTTCGTACTGAAAAAATACACACACGCACGCACGCACGCACACAGATGAGAATAGAGATAGAAAGAGAGAGATGGAGAGAGAGAGAGACAAAACACACCACTTAAACATGGCGGACGTAAGCAAATGAGCGATATTCTCCACATTAGATCCCGAATACCGGTAACCGGCCATCAGCTGAGTGCTCCACACTGGATCGTCCGCTTTGATCCCTCGGACATGATAATGGATTAGCACCAGTTGGTATGAAGTAGTAAACAATATAGCAGAGTGCAGTTGATATTCTGTAACTGTTGAAACCCTTGCAGTTATCTGCCACTGCATATATAATATAATACAGTAGAACCTCCGAATAAGAAGACCTGTGTAAGGAAACCACCTCTAAAATGATTGCTCCCGCTACCAAGCCACGGGAGAGTTTTAGATGAACCTCCATAATGAGACAACCTCTCATTGAAGTCATTTGAGACCAGTCCTATGTGGAGTCTTAAGAGAGTGTTCATTTATTATAGACTAGTGTATATCAGATACAGAAAGTGCCTATCTTGCCTGAGAAAATGACCACTTTGCTCATTATCACTGCATTCCGCAGACTTTTAATAACTGGAGTTATCTTGGTCATCTTT
The DNA here is from genome assembly GCA_019095985.1 of Streblospio benedicti. NCBI lineage: Eukaryota > Metazoa > Annelida > Polychaeta > Spionida > Spionidae > Streblospio > Streblospio benedicti. The sequence continues at coordinate 61,790,580 of CM032660.1, read as the reverse complement.
GAAAACAATTTTGTAAAATTGCTTTTAAGATCTTTTTCCTATGCAGCTAACCGTTGTTATATTGTAAACATAAGTTTTTTACGACAGTCTCATCTATATCGTCTTGAAATTTCTGCACTTGATAAACACCATTACAACTTAACACTAATTTAACTTTATAGGGCATTATATGATAACAGAAGGAATGCCTTACACAAAACACCATTGGAGATCACCACCAGATGATATTAGCAGAACGGCTGGAGCAGTGACTCATGACACATAGATT